>OX104122.1:11404404-11497439 GCA_944474755.1 Limnoperna fortunei
TTAAATATTTAAACCCACTAACAAATATACCTTTAAACGTATATAAAAAACTTTTTGAATCCTTAGTTAGACCAATCCTTACATATAACTCAGAAATTTGGTATATGGACTTTTATGAAAAAGTTATTAAATCTTTTAACAGAAGCAAAGATAATCCAAAATTTGATATCATTTCACTTATAGATACTAGCTACATAGAAAATTCAAACTTGAAATTCTGTAAATTTATATTGGGACTCGGCAAACAAGCAGTTAATATAGCAGCTCGAACCGAATTAGCTCAATATCCATTAGATACATTCATTAAAATGCAATCCGTCAAGTATCTAATAAGATTTTTAAGTCGCTCTAGCAATCCATTATTAGACGATGCTTTTATTTTATCAAAAAATCTTCATACAAATGGAACATATTCGTGGTATTCATATGTGAATAATATATGCATATCAAACGATATTGATTTAAACAAATTAGAATACTTGAATCAAACATCTCTTAATAATATGAAACAAAAATTGAAAAAAAAAATATGAAGACTTATTCTTTAATAAACTAAAATCATCTACTAATGACAATAAAATATTTCTATACAGCCAAATTAAAACTGAATACAAAATTGAAAGTTTCATTATGAAAACTGATTTCGAAAATAGAAAAAATATATGCAAAATGCGAATAAGTGATCACTTTTTAGAAATTGAAAAAGGGCGATATAAACGAATAAAAAGAGAAAATAGAATATGCCAGTACTGTCATACAAATGACATTGAAGACGAATTCCATTTCTTCTTCAAATGCCCTAAATACAAATCTATTAGAGATGAATTTGAACATAAAAATATTAAAACTTTCAAACTGGAAAATGACATAATACAAATAAATAACCTAGTGAAAATATTGTCGTCATCGAATCACTTGCAACACGTTGCTCCATTTATAAAAAAAGTCACTTGTACTGAGGAAAGTGGAACCTGTGATTGCATGATTCACCACTACTGATAATACTTTTATTTATCATATATAGTTGTTATTATAAATGCACTTAAACAATCTTGTGTATTTGAAGTCTCAATGTTTATTTGTAATTGTTTATTTGTATGCTTTCAACCCTTAGGGGTATAATTATGCATTATTGAATAAAGTTAATATATTCCACAACACCACAACAAACCAGGATGTTTAGATCATATGTTTAAAATTTTATCAAAAATAAGTTCATCAATACTATCCACTTTTATTTGGTGAAGTGTAGAAGTGGAGTTATGTCCCTTATTTTCACATTTAAATAAAATCCTTATTTTTATATATTACAGAGTAAAGCTTTAAACGCACATCAACTAAAATAACAATTATTATAAAAAAATGTAATGTTATTTTATTCACTTTATTTAGATTTTATTATAACAAACAGTAAATTATGTAAAACAAATAAAATATCGTAACCTATTTCTGACATGATCTACAAAAAATAATAAAGTATTAAGTTAAATTGTACACATTAAATGAATTGCAAAAAATAATCTTAATGTTTGAAAACCTTCTTTACCAGGAAGGATTGATATATTTTACGTATATTAACGTGATTTATAAAAGCAAAAATTAAGTGAAACGATTCTAAATTAAAGGTTCGATTACTAATACAATATATAACGCAAATAACCCTTAAAACGCTACCTATGGCTCAGCGAAAGTGTTCGATCGTATTGGAGGGATGGATTTCACATAGAGATCAATTTTAATCACTGCAATTACCATTATCCCAAGATGTCGGAGGATCAAACAGGTAAAATTGTTTTTCTCCTGTATCTTTTTTTCATAAACGATGGCGTCAGACCCCACCCAGCCGCCAATATAAAGTAGTAAGCACCGCATATAAAGTAGTAACCACCGCATATAAAGTAGTAACCACCGCATATAAAGTAGTAACCACCGCATATAAAGTCGTAACCACCGAATATAAAGTAGTAACCACCGCATATAAAGTAGTAACCACCGCATATAAAGTAGTAACCACCGCATATAAAGTAGTAACCACCGCATATAAAGTAGTAAGCACCGCATATAAAGTAGTAAGCACAGCATATAAAGTAGTAAGCACAGCATATAAAGTAGTAAGCACAGCATATAAAGTAGTAAGCACAGCATATAAAGTAGTAAGCACTGCATATAAAGTCGTAACCACCGAATATAAAGTCGTAACCACCGCATATAAAGTAGTAAGCACAGCATATAAAGTAGTAAGCACCGAATATAAAATTGTAACCACCGCATACAAGTACGTTTCATACATAAGGCAGTCATTACGTTTCAAAGAACTATATCGATTGGTTAATTTATGGCTAAGATGACTATATGGCAATTTGCCTAGCCTAGATGTTATTGATATCCATATTGTTTCTTTATTTATTACTTGTACTTTCAGAAGAATCATACATTTTACTGTAATCATAATAATAGATAAACTTAATTAGTCCGGCCCTTTCTCATTTTTTCTTAGCTGTATAACTGAAATATCAAATGTTGGGGGCCACTGAGGCCGAGTGGTTAAGGTAGTTAGTCTACTATTGGTCACGTGGTCTGTCAAACTGCGGTTACGGGTTCGAGTCTCACTGCGGGCAGGGTTCACTCGACTCCAATCTTAATTGTCAATGATTGCCATGCAGTTTTCCTACCCAAGGTCGGGTGTTTTCTTCGGGTACCCGGGCTTCCGCCCCCAATAACAACTGGACGCAATAATATCGCTGATAAATTGCTGAAAGTGGCGTTAAACAATTTTCGCACAAAACAAACAAATATTAAATGTTGGAGAATCGTGAACACACCGCCACGACCTTCGAAACCCTTTGATTGCTACATTAACAATTGTACTTTATGACATAAAAAATATGTATTTATTTTTCATTGACAATCAAGCATTGACAATTTTAACATGTATGACATTGAGACGTCCCTTCCAAGGAGTGAAAAATTAAAAGTGATTTAATATTGGGCAAAAATCTATATTCTAAGAAGATATTATATTTTGTTCTTATATGACAGACCTGAAAAGGATTCAGTACAATTTATTGTAAGGATTTCATCGTGGGTTTCATTTATTTACAGTTAAAAAAAATTAATCTTCTTCAAGTTTGCATTTAAATGACGCAATCTTTGATGAAGCTGAGCAGGGGCGGATACAGTATTTTCGAAAAGGGGGGAGGGGCGTTAAACGGGGATATCGGAAAAGAAGGGCAACGAAGTGGTCCTCGCGCGCCTCGCAGAGGCGCGTTTACGCCAGTGGGTCTGGGGGCCGCATAAGCTCTCAAACAAATGATGCAAAATCCTGCAATTCTCGCAATTTCCAAGCAATAAAATGAATTTATTTAACACAAGGTTTCTATAGTGTTCAGTAACCTTTATTTGGTAAGGTATACAACAGAGATATCATAATAAACGAATAAGTACGTTAATGCATTAATTTATGGCGAAGACGTGCGGGGATTACATTTTTCCCTTTGGCGGTGGTTGTTACCCTCCTAGTTCTATAACATAAAACCTCCCATTTCACGTTGATATTTATCATTTTCATCTGACTTTTACATTTATTATTATTATTTGAAATGTGAGGTTTTATCTGTCAATTGATTTTTCTCGGAGCAAAATTTTTTCAGAAGTTCTGCATATTTTAACATGTGAAATATCATGAAACTAACATAAACACAAAGACTATACATGTTTTCAATGAATTAAACTATGTTCAGTTAAGTAATCCATGTTTGAAATATAGAGACGAAATTTTTCTGCGAGCTGACATTTTGAATTTAACGGTTAATCAACATTGCGGAATCAAGTTATATTTAATGCGGAACGAATACAATTTGTCGCAATTGTAACACATGGAAAATTCGTTTCGTCAAAAACGGAGCCATAAGATAGATTTAAATGGGGTCAGCCATTGAATGTAATGGGATTTAAGGGACACCTCAAATAAAGCTTTAAGCAGGACTTGAAAAATCCATGACATACTAAGGTAAGACAATTTTTAGAAAATTTAGATATTTTTCTTTAAGTTTAGCGCAGTTTGCATGGTTGTACAAACGTTTTTCATATCAAACTTAACTTAAACATTCCGCCCGATTTTCTTGCGGAATTTGCGCACGGGAAAATGCGTTTAAAGATGAAACCTCGAATTTCACTAAAAACATAAAATATCAATATCCGATAAAAAATATTGAAAATAAACATGAAATGAGAGGTTTTATTAATGGAACTATTACCCTCCCTGTTCACTTTTTCCTTTCCCTTTTTTTAAAGGGGTGGGGGCGTACGCCCCTTACGCCCCCTGGATCCGCCACTGCTGAGAATGGGAATTCTCATCGGAATTAAGAACCCGCTTATAATATCCCCACTGACTTAATAAGAAACTTATAAGTACGTGTAACTCATTGACTCATTGAATTCGAGCTATTTCCCTTATTAATGTACATTTAAAATAAAATCCTTACTTTTTGTATATTTATTATTACAACTTTAAATGTGTAAAATTTATAATAATAAATTTAAAATTTTTTTGTGGTATTATATATTTTTTTTAGATCTTTTTTAAGACAAATAGTAAGTTTTGTAAAACAAAAATCATATTGTTACCGATTACGTACATGATATATTAAAGTTAGAAATTATCAAAATGGACGTTTGAACGCTATAAATATTCCAGTTTTTGTAAATCTTCTCTATGAGGAAGGTTTTGTATTGAGAATGCTAACGTTTTAGAAGAGGAAATGTTTAAATAGATAAACAAGTAGAAAATCTAAAGGTACAATAAAAACATTGGTACAATCGGGATCTTTGATAGTACGATAATCCTCTGCGTCCAACGCTTTTTTGCGTGGGACGTCAGAGAGCTCTCCATAAGCAGAACAGCGGGACTTTTGCGACACGGGTTTAACCAGTTTAAATCAAAGGTGGCCCGAGTTGTCTATGTAAATTGAGTGAAGTTTTCAAATATGTGTACTTTTGTAAAATTTGTGATTTTATATAAAACAAACAGTCTCTCAGTTATTTTAGTGTAAATTATTATATCAATTGTTTTGAACACACATGATACAAAGTAATTAATTTCATTTACAGGCCTGTAAATCAGCGGGAAGACCACATTTGGCCACGTGATCATATTTGGTGTCGCGGATGTCTTGTTTTTCAATGGAGCAGACCTTTGTAATGTTAGGCAAACATCGGGAATGCTATTTAAGTATCTAACATTTTGGTTAAAACTGTAAACATGTCTCAAAATCAAACAATATATTGAATTTGTGTCATTAATTGGAAATGCATTGATTTAATAAAACTGTATTTCTACTTCAAAAAATAAAATAAAACGGAGACTTCAATTATCGGTGGGATACCTTAACAAATACTTATTGATATTAAAAAATAGGATCGGTCCTCTTTGTGGTTGGGACCATACTGGGACGGTTCCCAATGCTCGACCGCAGAGCAACCTATAGCCAGCGCGTCCCCGGGTGGCGGATAGGGGAGACCCTCTCATTGGGGGGGGGGGGGGGGGTTGTCAGGTCATAATACGAAAAGCCTGGCCGCAGACCATAGTGGGTAACGTGTTTGGAGAGGGCCACGCTCCTTGCACGATAAACATCTCTTTTGTAGATTTCGAAAAAGAGTAGGCTCATTGTAGCCGCTACGAAACGCCAAATTCTCCGACACTACCAAATACTCCGTACTTTTCCAGTGGCCGTCAAAATTTTGTGTCCCGTGTCCCATCCCACCCCTTTTTCAATTGATGTATTGTTTGTTAACTTGTTCCCGTCCTGAATATAGCTGAAATACTGCTCGCTGGACGTTAAGCAAGCATCCAATCAATCAATCAATCAATCAATCAATCAATCAATCAATCAATCAATCAATCCTCTTTGTGGTATTAGGTTTTTTCTGGAATCAATGGAGTCAAAGACGAGTGCGACAACTGGATGATCTGCCATTAAGGGAATGGACGTGTTTCAAGAATAACAAATTCCAAGAGATGAAACAAATGTTTGGTCCCATAGAAATTCTGTGTATTAAGGGGTATTGTCTCTGTGAAGCGAAAAAAACAAATACCAAAAAGAGGGAAAAAGAATTAATTTCAATTAGATTGACGATTTGGTTTAAGTAGGAAGATGTTGCGTTACACTACATGTCGAGGGGCTAAGACCTCATATTCTTTCCGAAGTCCAGTAGAGTTATCATCAGAATAATTTTATGTACAGTTGGAAATTTATACAGCTGGATAGTCTGTTATGCATTCAAAGTCAGTTAAAGTGCGCCAATTACAAATATTGTGGTCACAGACGTTTTTTGATGACCAATAGTATATTTGTTATAGGAATTTGACTTTAATTTAACTCGTAGGTAATTACGTGTTGAAAAAAATAACAATACTGTTCTGTTTGACTCATTTATTGGTCAACACTGACTAATTTTGAAGCCTACATAGTAAAAACCATTATGTCACAAATTTGGAGTACTAAATTTATTTACAAAGAAAGAAAATTTATAGCGAAATAAATAAGTGAAATATGTTTTCTATGATAGAGAATTGTCAGAATTTGGATAAAAACACTCTGTTTTTATGTCAGTATATTTGGAAATAAAAAAAAACAACACAGTATTTGTGTCCCATAAAATGCTGTGAATTACGTTACAATTTCATGATAGTCGTATTGCAAACATATTTGATTAATACAGTAATGATTCGTGAACGAATATGTACAAAAATGCTTCAAAATATTTATAAATCATGATTAAAAGGTGTATGAATAATTTTGGCCTAAAAACTAGTCTTTGATTTCAATTTTTAATTTTTTGCATTTAATTGTGAATTACGTTACGGTACCTTCCTCATAATAAGTATATGCTATAAGCGTCAAACACTGTGAGTAATAAACACACTGATGTTAACCATAATTGCCATATAAACATTGTTTTTAGCTGTTAAAACATTTCTCATATATTTGAAAATGCTTATGTCCGTGAATTACGTTGCGGTGAATTACGTTACGGTATATTCAGTAAACATGCTTTAAAACTTATTTCCTAGGAACAAATTACCTGGAAACATTATTTTTTGACACCGCCTAAAATAAGGGCGTTTGTTGAAAACTAAGTTGCCAAGCGGGAGACATTTAAAACATTTTCTTGTGTAAACATTACCATCACTCGTAAGTACACATTTATTTAACAAGAACACATATTATATAGCATTAATTGTCAGCGAAAATTATTATTAAACGACACAATATATAATATACTGCAGAACTGTGAATATGGAATATTGATTACATTTGTATTTACGTCACGTGAGGGCACAAAGTTTAGTGTAACGTAATTTACGTTTTGTAACGTAAATCACATGCTCATTTATGTTTAAATTAAGTTTCCAAAAAATTGTAAAAGTTGATAAAATGATGTGAAAAAAATGTTTAAACACTAACCGAAGATAGGCATACAAATTAGAAGGAGTTAGGCATTTGGAAACGTTGACATTTCCTTATCGATACTACCAAACACCAGTTGGATACATCATTTTGTTTTAAAATGGCACTTTCATTTTAAATTTTATCTTGCTATAATTGAAAACATTTGCAAATAATAAGTATAAATTATAATACAACACCATGACAATAAATAGTTTAGAAAATCATGTAGTAAAGATCTATCACTCTTACTTTCTTGTGTAACGTAATTCCCTATTGTGGAAAAAGACAATTGTCAATACAACAGTACTGAATACACAACCATTTGTTCCAAAACATTTAATGGTGTGAAATGATCATAGCCCATTGTTTATCTTTAATCAAACCGTTGTGAACAGCACAATTTCATTTGTGTAACTGGGGATTTTTTTAATATTTCTTCGCATTGGGAATTTAATGTGACATTTTAAAAGATTTTATGTTTTATGTGTTAATATCGTTGCAAAGATATTGCAAATCATTGTACCAAAAAAAATAATCATAACCCAAAAGCTCTTTTTCTATAATGGTTCCAATTTAAACATAAGATAACAAGATTGTATATATTTTTTGGACTTCTGTGAATTACGTTACACATGGTACTACTACTGTAAAGTGTAATAAATATCTGTTTGATAAAATTTCAAGTCTTTAAAATTTGTTAAGTATTATCTTTAATGGTCAACAAATGAACAGATTTATTTAAATGGTCTTTAGACTCTGAAAATAAAAGAGTATCAACATTCAAAAATAGACACTTTTTCTTTAAAGCGTCTATTTTCCTTTTTATTCTTCAAGTATCAAGGAGTTGACCGATATCTTTTAGAGTTGGTTAATGTTGGGTTTCTTAAATGTTTTATTTGGTAAATCAATCATATATCTATCATATAAATGTGTTTTATATGCAATTGTGGTTCTTTTTACGATAAAATATGTTTGATATAGTTACAGTAGACAGAAGTAACGTAATTCACCATCCAAAATACCACCACATGTATATTCATGTTTTTCTTGATGTGAACTTGTTATTCAAGAGCTACCCTTTTTGTTTTCTAATTGTTCAAATATAGTTATTACAAAATAAATACATTTGTCTTGTTTTCAAAGCCAAAAATCTTCAGCCGTTTTTCCTGTGCAAATGGCGCACTTTAACTGACTTTAAACCTAATGGTGAGTTTATTATTAATCTTTTAAAGAAATCAAACGAGCCAATTTATAACAAGACAATTTTGTTTGTTTGTTTGTTTGAAAGTTGTTTAACGCCACTTTCAGCAATATCATGGCGACCAATTTTTATAGGCAGAGGAAGCCGGATTACCCGGAGAAAACCCCGACCTTCAGTAGGAAAACTGTCAATTAGTGTCAATTAAGATTGGAAGCGAGCGCACCCTGCCCGCGTTGTAGACGAACTACCTTAAATACTCGGCCACCATGGCCCCTAAGACAATTTTGATTGAAAAACAGGATTCTCTATCAAATTTCTACTGCTAATCATGAATATTCATATGGTTCATATGGCTTGATCAAATGAGCTGCCGCTTCGTTCACGGATAATGAATAAGAAATATTGATTTGATGAGTGTTTGAACTGTTGTAATACGGTAAGCCTAGTGTGTGAAATGTTGTAATACGGAAAGCCTAGAGTGTGAACTGTTGTAATACGGAAAGCCTAGTGTGTGAACTGTTGTAATACGGAAAGCCTAGTGTGTGAAATGTTGTAATACGGAAAGCCTAGAGTGTGAACTGTTGTAATACGGAAAGCCTAGTGTGTGAACTGTTGTAATACGGAAAGCCTAGTGTGTGAAATGTTGTAATACGGAAAGCCTAGTGTGTGAACTGTTGTAATACGGAAAGCCTAGTGTGTGAACTGTTGTAATACGGAAAGCCTAGTGTGTGAAATGTCGTAATACGGAAAGCCTAGTGTGTGAACTGTTGTAATACGGAAAGTCCAGTGTGTGAACTGTTGTAATACGGAAAGCCTAGTGTGTGAACTGTTGTAATACGGAAAGCCTAGTGTGTGAACTGTTGTAATACGGAAAGCCTAGTGTGTGAACTGTTGTAATACGGAAAGCCTAGTGTGTGAACTGTTGTAATACGGAAAGCCTAGTGTGTGAACTGTTGTAATACGGAAAGCCTAGTGTGTGAACTGTTGTAATACGGAAAGCCTAGTGTGTGAACTGTTGTAATACGGAAAGCCTAGTGTGTGAACTGTTGTAATACGGAAAGCCTAGTGTGTGAACTGTTGTAATACGGAAAGCCTAGTGTGTGAACTGTTGTTATACGGAAAGCCTAGTGTGCGAACTGTTGTAATACAGAAAGCCTAGTGTGTGAACTGTTTGAAATATGGCATGGTAAACATCCTTGTTATTCTGGATATATAGGATCTTACATTGGTACGAGTAGATTATCAGATTTCTCCAAACGAGAGCCATGGCGAGGACTTAAATCTCCATAACTTAACTATCGAGAAATTGGAGAAATTCGATAATCCAAGAGTACTAATGTAACATTCTGGTTCTCTAATTTTAAAAAGTAGTAAATTTGCGAAATGAAGTACATATTCCTCGCAACCCTAATTTTATGCTCATGACTTGAATACGCGGTAAATAGAAGGTGTTTTGTTTATGACGTCATGAGTTCCTTATTATGACGTTATTATTTTAAACCAATCAACTGCTGGAACGACAAATTCACACGTGACAAGAACTATATTTTCCACACCGGTCAACGGGTTGAACTATTACGTCACAATAAGAGAAAAACAAAGGCACATCATATACAAACACGTTTTTATTTAGTCTGTCCTATTCCTGAATTTGACTTTTTTCTAGACATAACAATGAGTAACTCGACGGTGTCTAATACGAGGCAGGCACACGTGGTTTTTATTTGGTTCAGGTAACTCACTTTTTGACATTTTTCTTTTTATAATTTTATTTGAAACGATAGAAAAAAGAACCGATAAAAGTAGTAAGTAAATTTGGACAGAGAAATAACTGACCACAACATATATTAAAAAAACACACAATAAGTAAAAACTGAATCTGCTCCAGCCTATATATTCGATATTTTAATTGAAACGTTATGGATGACATTAAGTAAAGCAAAAAGTCATATAAGCGTACATAGCCTGGAAACAAATGTAAGCGCCACATTGGCGTTAAAAAAGTTATTGAAACGTTTATAGTTATCCAAATAATTATTTGATAACGGTCTGTAAATGAACTTTGACTGAGGGATAGGAAATTAGTTCTTAGCTTAATATTTGGCTGCGCAGAACTGTAACATGGGCAGTGGATTCATAATTCAATGGAATTTTGATATTTGAGCTGTATTTAAAAAGCAGTTTCATATAGAATTGATAAATATCTTTATTAATAGAATTTCGTAAATGTATTGTTTGTTTTTTAGCTGATTGTGCAAGCCCATTTCTGGACTATTTTATGGGTGTTTGGTGGTTTCCTTTAGTACCCCTCTAGGTAAATTTGCGTAAATTTGCGAAAATTTTATGTGCCATAACCTCCGAAAATTTAATGTGATATGTCAGATTAACTTGTAGACAGAAACAAGAAAGAATTTGACAAAATAAATTACTCAATTGAAACAGAATCGAAATTTATTTAGTAAGGTTAAACACTTTTGCAAATAAATAAATTTTATTTTGAACAAAACAAAAACTATTTTTGTGCATTTCCCCCTTTTAGCATGACCCCACGTACAGCACGTAGCACATGCATTCACCCGGAAACTATCTGAGGCAAGGTTCTATATCATTTGGCTCACCAATGTACTTTTAATCAAATCCATGACACTGTTTACCGACAAGCAGACAACCAGTAAAATAAGGTATACAATTATTATTGTGTTAGAAAACCCGATTCAGTGGGGGTTAAGATTTTTTCTATTAATGTGTTTTGGGCATTGGTACAAGTGTGTTAACTGTCTTTTTTAAATAAAGCAACTGTCTTTCAACCATTAGCTGTTATCTGTTGTCTTAAAAATTGACATTGTTGTTAACTGTTATAATGAAAATAAAAACCATGTTAGCTGTTAATAGTATTGCCCTTCGATGAGATTCTGCTGTTATCTTTTTTTCCGATTTTGTAACTAACTGTTTTCTGTTTTCTCGCGTAAATTGCTGTTATCTGTTATCATTATTTTAAATTTATTGTTATCTGTTTTGGAAAAAAATGTTAACCTTTTAATGGACCCCCTTCTAGACCACCCAAAACACATAATGATGATGAGGCTATAGATATAGTAATATATTCGGCATAAATTCTTTGCTTGGATACAATGAACCATGAATACAGTTATCTTTGAACGTAATTCTGTTCTGTGCTCCGGAAAATTATACGAGCTACGATGGTTTCAGACTAAATAATTTTGAATTTCAGAAGGCAGATCACTGAAAAAAAATTCATATGCATGAAAGATCATGAAAGGCAGTACTTTAAAGGTTCGCGACCTTAAATTTTATTAATATACGTACTTAGCTGGCTAAATTTGTCGTCAAAAAGATGTCATAGGAGCAATAGGAAAATTATTTGTGTCTTTCTGATGTCTTTTTTTCGGTAGCCAGACAACTCGGCCAGAGGACAACTCGGCCAGGGAATCTCGGCCCGATATTCGAGACAAGTCGACCCGGTTTTTAGGACAACTCGGACAACATTAAGCCAAGTCGGTCCGATAGAGGACAACTCGGACCATAATAATAATTTAAATAAATAAATATGATAATAAAATATGTTCCTATCATAATATAGAAAAAAGTATATCTGACAACTTTTTTTAATACAAATATTTAAATTTTTCAACAAAATCTGAGATATTACGTTGGTTCTGTAAGCTCAGTTTTAAATATAGTCGGCGATGTGTTTCCAAAATATTACAGAAACCTTAACAAATTTCCAGAAATTATGTATTAAATATTTCCAAGAGATAAATACAAAAACAATCGAGTAGAATTTTCCACAGATGTATCTGTATGTTTCGTTCCCTTTCCCTATGTACTCGCCTGAAGGATGCAGTTCACGATTCTTGCATTAAAATTCTGGCTAACTGGAATTCCTGTCTTGTTTTACTCAAATAAAAATTTATGGATTATTATCCCTAGAGCCATTCGACATGGAAATAAGTCTAGTCAATGAATTGCATTCACAAATAAATGGCAATTTAATATATTTAAAAACCGTATTGATAAAAGCAGCTGTTTTATGTGCACGGAAAACCTGCAAGAAAATCGAACGAATGTAGCATTTAGTTTATTTGAAAAATTCTGACACTGTTATGCCTAACAGAACGTAAATATGTCATTTATTCAATGTATTTTTCTTGAGAAAAACGCCTGTAAATTTATTTCGTCCATCTCAATAATGTTCATGAGGAGGCATTCACATTGCAGGGTTTTAATTAATTAATGAATTGTAACGTTAGCATTAAAATCGTCATACTTGTAGTAACCAAAACAATTAAATATTGTCTTGCTACCAAAGTAACATAGCCAGGGTTGCCAGCATGTTCCAAATCAAAAATGACCCAAATGAGATCCAGGCAAGCCAAAATATTTATTGTTTCTTTTTTCCGGTAAAAGATTATTCGGTCTAGTAAAGTTTCTCAGGTTACCAGAACTTATGTCCCGTCAGATTTGTAACATTTCGCGATCCTTGCGTGACCAAATGACGAGCAACAAATTTCACGAGATGCAGTCTGATGATTGATTGCTTTGCGACTGACCATCAGTTGATCTTTTTGTCGTCTGATTTTACCTAACTTACATGTAATCAAAAGTCGCCGTGAATCAGACAGAAAACAGCGTTAGATGAAAATAAATATGTTGCAGCAATATTTATTATAAATTCTTGGAATGGCAAGTCATGTCACTGCTCTAAATGCTGCTCATAAATGCTTTTTTTTTACAAATATATTATAGCTTTAACTAAACTCGGATGCTTTGTAAAAATAAAACTGCTTGCTAATCAGTTTCTTCTCCGTTTATACAGGTTTGGTTTCACTAAACTATTTTAATCGTATTAGGTGCCTGTGTTACTCACGAACCAATCAAATGAATGAACATAAACGTCACAAAAGAAGTAATGACGTAATGTATAAATTCATTGATAATGACCGAAAATAGTCACGTTCCTCCGAGGTCACTTTCCGACCGTTGATGAAAATAGCCGAGAGATGGTCCGATTGGGTCACGGTGACGGCATCTCATGAATATTTGGAAGCGCGATAATTTAAAGCAAATAACAGATCTTTGTTTACATGTGGCCTGTGGAATTTGAATTTTAACACGGCTTTGTTTACGTAGAGACTGCAGGTCGTTATATTAGAATTTTAATTTCTTGCATACTTAATTTCTTTATTATATCTTAAATTAGCAAATTCTCTCTTTAAATCGTATGATATTTTTTTTGCCTAAATAGAAAAAAGCATCAGTAGCAATCTAATTAAAATTAAATCTTTCACTTGCTCCCCCCTTTTTGCTATGGTCGCTGCATGTAGATCTAACAACATCACATTACAGGTCACGTCAGCACAAATACGTAGGACAATTAGATGATCAGTCTGGTAAAATACAAACAAAATCTGTCTTTAAATTTCCAAAATGTTGTTTTATGAATTTTTCCTTTAGATACAATATTAGGTATTAAGCAAGATCAGGGAGCGTAGCCCTAGTTAAAATAATATGTATGCATGAAACAGGCGACGCTTATGTGGGCCGCCTATGGCTCCAATGGATCCTGGACAAATCCCACGTGGAGCCAGGAGGACAAGGCCCAATTGAATCTTTCACTTGCTCCCCCCTTTTTGCCATGGTCGCTGCTTGTACACGCAGCGACCATACTATAAATGGGGTAGCAAGTGAAAGATTTAAATTTGATTGGATTGAATATGTAACAAACAGCCATCCTCGATGAAATGATCTATGTGCGAAGCTTATACAACACACAGTTTGTGTCAAATACATTTTTTTAAAATTACAATAATTATTATTTATATAACTGAAATTTTATATCTTCTTACAATGCACAATACACGAGTTCCAAAAATGCAACTGTAAATGACGTAGATTTTATACAGGATTTAACAAAAGGGGAGGTCGCTCTGGACACATTTATGGTTATCACGGGTGCTGACGGACGCATGCTATATATGCTTCTTTGTAAAAGGGGGTCCAGGCACCACGCCCTCCCCCACTGGATCTACTGACTATATATTCAAGTACTTATATCATTACCTGATCAGATATTTATTTTTTCTATAAACATGTTTAACCAATCGTGCATAAATATGAGTATTGTTCAATTTGTACTCAGGTGAAACATTCCTTTTAAAAATTTAAATTAAATAACTACCTTACAATATTTTACATAATATAGGATTGGTTGTAGGAATAAACTGTCCTCAATTGTGGACACATTTTACTTCATATAATTAAGGTACTGGTTACAGCATCTTTTAACATATTTAACTTATCTGACAATGACCGAACTTTTCTGATTTAGTCAAATATGTTATATTACCCATTTTCATTTTTAATGGTAAATAATATATCGATTAATGAATGTAAGCTGATGGTTTAAAATAGCTTGTTCCGGTTGAGTCAATGTACAGTATTTGTCATCGAATTTAAATAGAGTCGATTTGAATTCATATATCATTAACAAGCTAACTTAAATACGTATAATTCCATTCTTTCAAATGTTGGCAAAATTTTGTCCCCGAGCTATCTTATGTGACGTCGCATTATTTTGACAACGTGTTGTTAAGCATCTAAACTTCGTTGGTTAAAATAGCGAGATAATAGAAAACAAGAAACCGACATTGTCAAATATGTATATGTAATTTTTAAGAAATTTGAGGGGCGTTTGGTGACTGAGTGATTAAGGTAGTCATCTACTGTTGATGACTCTGAATTTAACAATTTTCTTACTGAGATAAATTGGTGCCTCTAGGCACCGTGGTTCAACAAATGACAAGCAGTGACCTTTAACGAACAAATGGTGCCGACTCCTTAACTTTGATCTACTATAAATCGTCTACTAGTTGGTCTACAGTAATCGACGACTAACACTAGTTAGTTTACAGTAATCGACGGCAAACGCTTTTTGGTCTGCAATAATCGACAACTGACACTAGTTGTTCTACAGTTATTGTCGACAAGCACTAGCAGGACTACATAAACCTTAGTTGGTCTACAGTAATTGACAGCAGACACTAGTTGACTAGGTTAATCGACGGCTAACTATAGTTTGTCTGCAGTAATCGACGGTTACCACGAGTCGATCTGCAGTAAGCGACGGCTAACACTAGTCACTAGTGGTCTACAGTAATTGTTGGCTAACACTAGTTGTTCCACAGAAATCGTCGGCTAGCACTAAATGGTCTACACTAATCTAAGGCGTGCAATAATTGGTCTACATTAACCATAGTTTGCACACAGTAGTTGACGTCTGAGAATACTGGTCTACATTAATCTATGACTGATAATAGTTGTTCTACATAAATCTACGTCTAATCTTAGTTGGTCTACAGAAATAGACTGCTAACACGAGTTGATCTGCAGTAAGCTAACATTAGTGGTGTACAGTAATGGACAGCTAACAATAGTTGGTTTAAAGTAATCGACCGCTAAGTAGAATTGGTCTACAGTAGTCGACGACTAACACTAGTTGGTCTACAGTAATCGACGGCTAGAACTAGCTGGCCTGCAGAAATCGACGGCTATTTGTAGCTGTTTGCTGTATGATTTGAATTTTAGCCTCATGATGCATCATTGCTTGGTTTTTTTAGGCATACCCAGTTAGTTTTTTTAAACTGTATGACATTTTGTCCTTATTTAGGTTTAACATTTACATATATTTTTTATATAAATTGAAAATAAACAGTTTGATGTTGCTTGTTACTGGAGAGGTCCTTCACCACGACGTGATAAGTCCGTCATGTCAGATTACTGCAGATTAAATAATATACCAGCTGACCTTGTTTTATCCAATTGAAACAAATAAAATTTAACCGATATAAAATAAATGTTATTGTTTCTTTAATAATCGGGTGTGCCGTTATATTCGGTAATTTTTATATCAAGCGCTAGATAGAAGTCACTAATCAAGCATAAAGGTCGAATTCCCAACTTATGCCGATCAGTTGTTACACAGACTAACTGTATGGCGATCAGTTGTTACACAAACTAACTGTATGGCGATCAGTTGTCACAGACTAACTGTATGCCGATTAGTTGTTACACAGACTAACTGTATGCCGATCCGTTGTCACACAGACAAACTGTAGGCCATTCAGTTGTCACACATACTAAGTGTTTGCCTATCAGTTGTCACACTGACTGACTGTATGCCGATCAGTTTTCACACAGGCTACCTGTATACCGATGAGTTGTCACACAGACTAACCGTATGGCGATGAGATGTCACACAAAATAACTGCATGACGATCAGTTGTCACAGACTTACTGTATGCCGATCAGTTTTCACACAAATCAACTGTATGCCAATCAGTTGTCACACATACTAACTGTATGCCGATCAGTTGTCACATAGAATAACTGTATGCCGATCAGTTGTCACACAAACTAACTGTATGCCGATCAGTTGTCACACAGACTAACTGTATGCCGATCAGTTGTAGACACAGACTAATTGTATGCCGATCAGTTGTCACACAGACTAACTGTATGCCGATCAGACTAATTGAATCTTGTATAAAGTTTTTATTTCATACTTTCATACTTTATTTTCTAATACAAGTGCTGTATTGTGTTTAAATAAACTAAAAACCCAAGTTATATTATATCTATACATGTACTAAAATTTTTCTGCAAATTTCACACACAATAAGTTTCAACTTATATCTAACATTTTGTCGTGAAATTTTTTCCGACTTTTATTTGTGTGTTGTCAGTTTCATCGGTGTGCGGCATTTTGTTATAATTACTGTCATTTAATAATAGTGTATTGATATCGACTAATGATTTGCATGCTTTATACATAATAACTTGTGTAACTAACCGTGCAAAAATATGAGCATTGTTCACTAGACATCCAGGTGATCGAAACACTCCTTTTAAAAACTCCGGGACGACTTGATCAGAGTGGCAACAGTCTATTACTGAGTCTATAACTCCAGGACCACTTGATCAGAGTGGCAACAGTCTATTACTGAGTCTATAACTCCAGGACGACTTGATCAGAGTGGCAACAGTCTATTACTGAGTCTATACATGTAAGTTTTGTTGTTTATCTTCAGAAAAATGTATTTACCAGATATTTGGTTCCGGGAGTTTTCAATAATTTTCCTTTTTATTATTTTAAAAATTTGTAAAAAGTGAAATTTTTAGACAACTGTACTCTATATTTAGGCTCCCCGTCACTAATACGGTAAAAATAAATCTATTATTTTAATCAAAGGACATGGACAAACCTCAGCTGATTTTGTAAAGCTTTTTTATAACAAATTTTCAATTAAAACGGAAAAATAACATTGAATATATGATTATTTTGGGTTTTCGTCTGAACGGTGGCCGTTGTCAATGGACACTATGTGCCATGTAGTTTAAATACAGGTAAAGTCGAACTGCATACTTTAAAGGTCGTCAAGTATTGCTATATAAGTCTACGGGCGGCATAATTTCGTCATGTGATAACTATGGGACATTGTTAATTGTAATATTTCTTACGTAATCAATGGTACATTCAGTCAGAGACATTATATACTTCCGTTAATGTCACTGATTTAGCATAAGAGAAATTCGCATGTAAAACTGGCACATACATGTATGCTGTTCTTGTCGCCCACGACGGAACGTTAATTATCAAGCATGAAATTCAAATTCGCTATTACGTATTTAGTTTTATACAGCTCAGTTATCACACATACTAACTGTTTATCGCTCAGTATGCCGATCAGTTGTCACACAGGCTACCTGTATGCCGATCAGTTTACACAGACTTACCGTATGCCGATGAGTTGTCACACAGACCAACTGTATGTCGATCAGTTGTCACTCAGAATAACCGTATGCCGATCAGTTTTCACATAGATTAACTGTATGCCGATCAGTAGTCACACAAACTAACTGTAAGCCGATCAGTTGTCACATAGATTACCTCTATGTCAATCATTTGTCACACAGACTATCTGTATGCCGATCAATTGTCAAAGGCTACTGTTTGCCGAACAGTTGTCAGACAGATTAACTGTATGCCGATCACTTGTCACACAGACTAACTGTATGCCAATCAGTTGTCACAGACTAACTGTATGCCGATCAGTTGTCTAATTGTTTAGTTTAGTTTAAACATATTTTATTTGCTCAAACATGCAATTTGGATAAGACACAAGTTAATCAAACTTATGAAGTCTTCTCCAGTATACAGTATGTTACAAAAATATATTGATAGAGCAGCGTACATTGTAATACAATACAAATTATATTATGTTTGTTGGAGACATAACACAACTTTTGATGACACATATTAAGGAAAAATAAAAAAAGAAATTAAATAGAGAAAAAATGATGTGATAGATGAGATGGATGTGATGATGATGAGTGTGATTTCAAATCCTTGTGAGTAATGATTCAAACTATGGGGAACCTTTCTGAGCCTTTGATATACTCAAATATATGCTTAAAGACTTGTTCATTCTGCTCATTAGACAATTGCGAATTACCAGCTGTAAGGAGTTCTAGATTTATTGGACAGTAGATTGGCAGCGACTGAAGGTTTTCAAATAATCTATTTCTAATATTAGCATATCTCGAACATTCAAAGAAGTAATGATTTGAGTCTTCGCGGTCGGATCCACAGCGACAAGATGGATCAGATATAATATTTACCCTGTATAGGTCATAATTCAATATTGATGCTGAACATCTTAATTGAGTTAGGACAATATTTAGCTTTCGAAGACCATATTCATAATGCTTTGGAACTCTTCTATGTTGGCTCAAGTTCTTTAGTTCAGATTTAAACTTAAAAATAGAGTTAACATTACGGATTGATAGATCTAAACGGTTCCACTGTCGTATAGTTGATGGTATGAAGGATTCTTCAGTCAGTGATAGTCTACAGAAGGTTTTTGGTGAGAAATCAAAACTGTTGACCAATACTTGTTATGACTGGAGTCGAGCACACCATGTTCGCATTGAGACTCAAACGCAGTGTTCAAAGGTGCGCAATCAAAAGCAGACGAGTTATTACTTAACCACTCGGACACAGACACACCACAATGAGTATCTGGGCATTATGATAAACAACCTTGCTATACAATAGACAAGAATGCGACTGAGACAACCCGGATTGTGACAGATGTCACCAATGAAGCACGGAGGTCAAATTCCCAACCTATGCCGATCAGTTGTTACACAGACTAACTGTATGGCGATCATTTCTAACACAAACTATATGCCGATCAGTTGTCATACAGACTTATTGTATGCCTATCAGTTGTCACAGACTACCTGTATGCCGATCAGTTATCACAGACTACCTGTATGCCGATCAGTTGTCAAGACTAACTGTATGCCGATCAGTTGTCACATCGACTAACTGAATGTCGATCAGTTGTCACACAGAATAATTGTATGCCGATCAGTTGTCGCACAGACTAACTGTATGCCGATAAGTTGTCACACCGACTAGCTTTATGCCGATCAGTTGTCAGACAGACTAACTGTATCCAAAACAGTTGTCACACAGACTACCTGTATGCCGATCAGTTGTCACAGAGACTAACTAAATGCCGATCAGTTGTAGCACCGACTAACTGTATGCCGATCAGCTGACACACAGACTAATTGTATGCCGATCAGTTGTCACAGACTAACTGTACGCCGATTAGTTGTCCAACTGTATGTCGATCAGTTGCCACAGACTACCTGGATGCCTATCAGTTGTCAAAGACTAATTGTATGCCGGTCAGTTGTCACAGACTATGCCTATCAGTTGTTACAGACTAACTGTATGCCGATCAGTTGTCACAGACTACCTTTATGCCTATCAGTTGTCAAAGACTAATTGTATGCCGGTCAGTTGTCACAGACTATGCCTATCAGTTGTTACAGACTAACTGTATGCCGATCAGTTGTCACAGACTACCTTTATGCCGATCAGTTATCACAGACTATCTGTATGCCGATCAGTTGTCAAGACTAACTGTATGCCGATCAGTTGTCACATCGACTAACTGAATGCCGATCAGTTGTCACACAGAATAATTGTATGCCGATCAGTTGTCACACAGACCAACTGTATGCCGATAAGTTGTCACACCGACTAGCTTTATGCCGATCAGTTGTCAGACAGACTAACTGTATCCAAAACAGTTGTCACACAGACTACCTGTATGCCGATCAGTTGTCACAGAGACTAACTAAATGCCGATCAGCTGACACACAGACTAATTGTATGCCGATCAGTTGTCACAGACTAACTGTACGCCGATCAATTGTCCAACTGTATGTCGATCAGTTGCCACAGACTACCTGCATGCCTATCAGTTGTCACAGACTAATTGTATGCCGATCAGATGTCATACAGAATAACTGTATGCCGATCAGTTGTCACAGACTAACTGTATGCCGATCAGTTGTTACACAGACTAACTGTTTGCCTATCAGTTGTCACAGACTAACTGCAGATCATTTGTCACAGACTAACTGTATGCCGATCAGTTGTCACAGACTAACAGTATGCCTATCAGTTGTCACAGACTAACTGTATGCCTATCAGTTGTCACAGACTAACTGTATGCCGATCAGTTGTCACAGACTAACTGTATGCCGACCAGTTGTCACAGACTAACTGTATGCCTATCAGTTGTCACAGACTAACTGTATGCCGATCAGTTGTCACAGATTAACAGTATGCCGATCAGTTGTCACACAGACTAATTAAATCTTGTATAAAGTTTCTATTTCATACTTTTTTATTTCATTTTCTCGTACAAGTGCTGTATTGTTTTTAAATAAACTAAAAACTCAAGTTTGATTATTTGTACATGTTGTATATATGTACTTAACATTTTTTCTGCAAACTTCACACACAATAAGTTTCAATTTATATCTAACATTTAGTCGTAAAATTTTCTCTGACTTTGATTTTTTATTGTCAGTTTCGCCGGTGTTCGGTATTATGTTATTACCTTCATTTGATACTGGTGCATTTATGTAGACACGTGATTAGCGTGCTTTATACATAATAACTTGCGTAGTCAACCGTGCAAAAATATGAGACACCCAGGTGATCGAAACACTCCTTTTAACAACTCCTCGACGATCACAGTGGCAACAGTCTATTACTGAGTCTTTACGTGTAAGTTTTGTTGTTTCTTTTCATTTATTAACCAGATATTTGGTTTCAATATATTTTCCTTTTTATTATCTTTTAAAATTTAAAAGGGATTTTTTTTTTAGACAACTTTACTTTATGTTTAGTCTCCCCGTCACTAATACAGTAAAACTAAATCCATTATTTTAATCATAGGGCATGGACAAACCTCCACTGATTGTGTAAAATTTGTCTTATAACTAATTTTCAATTAAAAGAAATAACATTGAATATATGATTTTTTTTTGTCTTCGTTTTCAACGGCGGCCGTTGTCAATGGACACTATGTGCCATGGAGTTTAAATACAGGTATAGTCGAACTGCATACTTTTAAATGTCGTCAATATTTCTATATGTCTACATGTATGCGGCCTAATTTCGTCATGTGGTAACTAAGGGACATTGCTAATTGTAATATTTCTTACGTAGGTGTGCAGACAACTCGGCCCGAGGACAACTCGGCCCGGGACAACTCGGCCCGATATTCGAGACAAGTCGGCCCGGTTAATAAGACAACTCGGACCGCAGTAAGACAAGTCGGCCCGATAGAGGACAACTCGGACCATCCATCAAATGTTCAGATTTATTTGAACTTTCATATGATTTTACAAGTAAATCTTGAATTATTTGTAAATATGTATGTGATATTTTTGTTATTGGTCAGTGTCTTTTGTTGTCAGGTGCAGCTGTTTCAGTAAATACAAATACCGGTAATAAAATTTATTTTATACCCTTTATTGCATTTATTATATTAACAGTTAACAGTAATAATAATATTCAGACGAGATGTTTGACACAGAATAAATAATAGCACTAAAACAGCACTATAAATACAAGAGCACAATTACAATAATTACAGTACTATTCTGTTTCTAAACACCGGGGCAATATAAATTTCCGCACTTCTTCAGAAGCCGACTTGCTGTTATCTTTGGCTCTCTGGTGATGTCGAAGGATGACTGGTTGATACTGGTGGGACCCGTGGAGTTGTCTGAGTATGGAATAGTTGATCTTCGTATGGAATTGTGTTCAGCGGTCTCGAAAAGTCTGGTACTCTCGGCTGCTGGGTGTGGGACAAGGGTGGTGCACGTTGAGCAGAGGAAGGTAACCCGTCGGTTGAGTTCCTTCTGTTCTCGGTAATCTTTCTGGGTCATTCGAGTGCATGTCCTGTGATAGAACTTATCACAGCAATAGCATAGTAGGGACTCTTGACGAGGTCGAATGGCAGAAGAACACTGTTTGCAGTTGAATGACATTTTGAACTATGAAAATACCTTGGATGACCGAGTATTTATGTCACTGTGTGGCTTTGCCAAGCTAACATCAACAGGATCCGCTTCTAAACTACTTCTCATTTAAAATAACACTAGCTCAATTGCAGTCATTAAAATTTTTTGATCTATGGTTATGACATGTAATTAAGCTGATCAGTTCTAATAATTAAATTGTTGTTAACTAAATTTGATTTGATTTTATTAATGTCCTTAAGACTTAAGTTATTTTAATTATATTATTTACCAATTCAAACAGTATCCAATTAACTATTCTTAAAGAGTTGTAATTAACATTTATATGTATAATTTTCTATTTATGATCAAATATACAAAATATCAGTTGAAATAATTTTTTCTGTAGTATAATATCGAATATCGGGCCGAGTTGTCCCGGTCCGAGTTGTCCTCGGGCCGAGTTGTCTGGAATTCTAATGTAAAACTGACACATACATGTATGCTGTTCTTGCGGCCCACGACGGAACGTTAATCAAACATGAAATTCAAATTCACTATTATGTATTTAGTTTTATACGGCTCAGTTTTCACACCTACTGTTTACCGCTCAGTTGTAACACACACTAACTTTATACCGTTCAGTTGTCACACAGCAATTGTTTTCGGTGAGAAATCAAAACTGTTGACCAATACTTGTTATGACTGGAGTCGAGCACACCCTGTTCGCATTGAGACTCAAACGCAGTGTTCACAGGTGCGCAATCAAAAGCAGACGAGTTATTACTTAACCACTCGGACACAGACACACCACAATGAGTATCTGGGCATTATGATGAACACATTTGCTATAAAATAGAAAAGAATACGACTGATACAACCCGGATCGTGACAACTCGGACCGTAATAGGACAAGTCGGACTGTATTATGCCGAGCGGTTCTTACTCTCCGAGTTGTAACGATCCGAGTTGTGCGCGGTCCGAGTTGTCTGGTTCCCATAGACAATAGTCCGAGAATCTTCTACCGTCCAATGCCTTTTTCGCGTGGTCCCACTATTTGACCGTTGGATGGCAGAGGATTCTCGGACTACACAGACAAGTGTTTATTGCATAATTTTCCATAAATCATTATCTTGTAAATTTCCCTGTACAATCGTTCTCTAGTAACTATGAAATTATGCTGAAAATTTTGTTGACTTAGAGATCAAAGTGAATATATACCAATATGGATTGTCTAATTTTAAAGGAATTAGTATCCATCCCTGGCTGTATTGTTTTTTAAATTTTGTTAAAATTTGTGTGTTCCAGAATTCTGTTGTTTTTTACTACATAATTAATTTGTATCATAACACGATGAATTTAGGAAATAAATAACACTTTCAAATCCGTGATAATTTCGCAAGCTAATTGCGACAAGGTCGGGACCAGCAGTATTTGTTTTAAGAACATTTCCAAGAATGCGCACGGGATAGGGTACCTGCGCATGGAAAAAGAACGACTTCAACACATGTTCAAGGTAACGAGCTTAAAGAAATGTTTAATGAACGAAATTTATGTGTTTAATGTAAACTCCACGACACTGACAAGTCTCAATATTTCTAGTACGCAGCTAGATTTTAATGTCATTGAGTTCAGCTTCTGATATCGGTCATAATCTGCCATGCCTTGTGTTCACTGTAACCTGGGGCGTGCTCGATTATGCTGTTCTGGCGCAGTTCTGTCTGTTCTGTGGAACACCTAAAATCGAGTTATCTTGAACAGGATGTGCTTTTTAACAACATGGAGGACAGAGTTGCGTTATTTGCTAGCTGTGCAATTCAGTTACTCGAAAGCGAATCGGAAAAAGAATCAGATGACGACGCCTTCGTTTTATCAGCTTTATTGACCGAGAAGTATGAAAATACGACATATACTTAGTCAACTATTGACCTTTTATCTTGCTTGCAGCTTTTGAAACAAAAATTTCACATTCGATGAGTCAGAGAATTTTAAAACTGGTTATTTTCTTTACGTAATCTGGAGTAAAATGTCCTTATAAGCGTTACAAAAGTATGCATAGACTTGCCTGTTTTCATATAAGTCGCCAAACCCAAACATAATTAAGTTTTTTTATTTTTATTTTTTTTATATTTTTATCAAGGAATTATTTACCTAATTCGTTGTTATGTAAGGAATAAACCTTTCCTGTGCATAAGATAAATTGGAAATATAAAACTAAATGAGAAATGATTCGTCATTTATAACCGTGAAAAACTCGGATGTGTAAAAAAAATCAATTATTTTTATTAGTTTAGAAAGCTGAATCTTTCAGGGATGAAATTGTATCCTAATTGAATGTGTTATGCTTTAGTTAGCATTGGATGAAAGAAAAAAGATGACGAAGGCGAAATATAAAAAATG
This sequence comes from Limnoperna fortunei, assembly GCA_944474755.1. Taxonomy (NCBI): domain Eukaryota; kingdom Metazoa; phylum Mollusca; class Bivalvia; order Mytilida; family Modiolidae; genus Limnoperna; species Limnoperna fortunei. Next base: position 11,429,872 of record OX104122.1, read on the forward strand.
CAAAACAGTATCTATTTGAAATTGGCATAAAGACATATAGGTCTATGATATTGGTCATTATTGGCTAAATATTATACTTTACAATAAATCTTTTCTTGTATGTCTATGTATTTTGCTCCGGGCACTATTTTTGTATATGGCCCGGAGCTCCGGGCCATACACTATAAAGGAGCTGATCTCTATATATACTATATAGAGATCAGCTCCCGGTCCATATAACGCCATATGGCCCTCAGTATCATGAATTATTTGATATATTATACTTTATAGTATATTTCCCGGAGCTCCGGGCCATATACAAAAATAGTGCCCGGAGCATAATACATAGACATATAAGAAAAGATTTATTGTAAAGTATAATATTTTTGTATATGGCCCGGAGCTCCGGGCCATACACTATAAAGAATAATATGGACCGGGAGCTGATCTCTATATAGTATATGGACCGAAGCGAAGAGATCAGCTCCCGGTCCATATAACACCATATGGCCCGCAGTATCATGAATTTGATAAATCTATATTACATTGCTTTAAAATAAAAATTTCTATGTCTGTGTTAAGTTTAACTTTTTGCATTGTTTTCATTTATTTCATAGGAACCAACGAAAAACACCAAAGATAACTCACTATGTGGAGAATGTTGTACCGCTTTATGATAACACTTCTTTCAAGCGAATGTTTAGGATGACTCGTGAAACATGTAACATAATAGCCAATTACTTGAGCCAGTTCCATGAACTACAAACCCATGGGCGGGGAAAGGAACCGGTTCCAATAGAAAAACAATTACTGATGTTTCTGTGGTATGTTGGTAGTCTTGATACCATCAACAAAATAGCCGATAGATTTGGCGTATCCGAATCTACAGTCATTGTTTCTAGAAATAAAATATTGAAAGCTATTAATGAAAATTTATTGGTTAAATTTGTTAAGTGGCCAAACGTATTAACTTTACCAGTAGAAGCAGATAAGTTTGCACAAAGAAACGGGTTTCCTGGAATAGTTGGTGCATTAGACGGTACACATATTCGCATTAAGGCACCAAAAGACCACCCACAGTCGTACGTTAACAGAAAACATTTTCATTCACTTCAGCTTCAAGCTGTCTGTGCTTCCGACATGACTTTCACCCACGTAACAACTGGTTTTCCTGGAAGTGTACACGATGCTAGGGTATTGCGTCAATCTGACCTTTGGAGTAATGGATTAAGGATGTGCAACATGACTTATCATATAATTGCAGACGCGGCTTATCCTTTAAGACGGTGGCTGCTCACTCCTTACCGCGACAATGGACATCTAAATGACAATGAAAAAAAGTACAACCGCTACTTGTCTTCTTGCAGGGTAATTATTGAAAGATCCTTTGCAGTCCTAAAAGGCAGATTTCGTCGTCTTCAGTTTCTGGATACATGTTCAGTGGAAACCGCGGTTGAAGTTATTATGGCTTCCTGTGTTTTACACAATATATGCATGTTCAATAAAGAAGAAGTTGAGGAGTATATTCAATACATAGATGATGGAAACTTCGGACAGATGGCACTTCCTTTTATTCAAGAAAATGAAGCAGAAGGCGTCTTAAAAAGATCAAACATTACAAGAAATTTACAGTAGATATGTTGTTGTCCAAATTATCTGTACCGAGATTATAGATCAAATTAAATAAAGGTCAATTATTTTGTTTTCTGTACTTTTTTTAATGATACCTAACACATTAAATGTATTAAATTGAAAGGTTAAATGTCAACGAGACACCACTACAAGAAAAAAATAATCCATCTTTCCATATCAGTTTCCAGCGTATCTCATGATCATTTTTGGTTAATTTGACACATACATAGTATATGCAATGGTTTGTTAGGGGGAATTATACTGTTATGCTGAGCTGAGAATTGTTTTCAGACTGTTATAGTTTTGATTGATTGATTGTTGCATGTTTAACGTCCTGTCAACAGCTAAGGTCATAAACAGGACGGAACAATAGTTTTAGGCTTAGGTAGACCTTCATAGAGTTCTGTGGTGGAGCCGACAGGCGAGACATACTTTTTTTCTCTTCATGTGCCTTCTTTTTTGGGCTTAGAGATGAGAGATACGATTGCCCCATATGTATTTCTTTGCTGCCTTCAAAACAATAGTTTTGAGGGCAGCAAAGAAATAGTTAGTTTTGAAGGCAGCAAAGAAATACATATGGGCCGATCCCATCTCACATCTCTATTTTTAGAACCATTGTCCATGTTTTTATCGAATCCCTTCAAAAGGATGATGGTTTGTTGTAAACATGTCATTTATCATTTCTGACAAGTTTCAGCCAAATTGGTTTACTGGTTTCAATGGAGAAGATTTTTATAAATATTTGCAGACAACAATGAAAGATTGTGATGCACCAGCTCACATTGCCTATTTCCAGGTGAACTAAATATACAGTGAACTGGGTGTTCAGTTCTTGTTTATTGCAGCAAACACATTTGAATTAGGCTATGTCATCACCAGTGAAAAAATGCACTCTGACAAATCAACATCCCAACTCTGTATTCCATAGACTCTTTTGGGTAAAGACAACAATCAAGGAGCAACATATCCTTGACTTATCAGCTTTAGTATCAGACACAATTTTCACAAATAGCTGTGGAGTAATCTACGAGTTAGGACACATAAACTCCACAAGCAGGAGTTGACGGAATGTTGCTGCACAAAAAAAGAAAAGTGACTTCAGTGGGGGTAGAAATATATTACAGCAATGTTTTTATTATTGAATATAAATTGATTTTCTAGGCGTCATGCCTTGCATTTTTTAGATATTCCTAAAATGACAATGAAGAGCTAAGGAGACTATTTAAGCTGATACACGTAGATCTTGTCATCATTTGTACATCAAATGTACATTTTGGTATAGAAAACAAACAGAAATAAATTATACATTCTTATGTATTACTTTAAATATAATAACAATAACAAAACTAAAAAACTGAACTATGTATAAAATAAAAAAAATGTAAAAAAAAATAGCACCTTGCAATAACAAATGTATAAAAATCATAAATCATTAATAAAGCATCTTTACAAAAAATGATACATTCTTATGTATATCGTGGTAAAGAAAAACAAGAATAACAATAATAATATTACATTAAATTTAAGAGTTCTGCATAGATGTAAATTAAAACAAGAGGCCCCAAGGGGCCTGTATCGCTTTGGACCTTTGGTCCAGTGGAGCTAAAAAGGAAAGTTAGCACCTTGCAATGACTATGATAACATATAAATCAAAATAAATCATAAATCATTACAATAAAAAATTACACGATAAAATATCTTTGGCATTTCTCAATATCTGTCCTACAAATGGGGCACTTGTCAAGAACTAAACCGCATTCCATGCAGGTGCATATGTGGCCGCAAGGGATCAAAATTGCTGATAGTTCTCGGTCCATACAAATCTTGCACTCTGAAATGAAAAAAATGTTAGATTATATTCATGCATGAAACATGTAAATAAGAAACTGATAACTGATGATTCAAGAATAAGGAAAGATGTAACCTTGTGTAGCTTTTCATGAATTGTCTAGAATTACAATGTATATCTATATACCACAGATTTTGAGATATGGTTCAGGAAAAAAACCTTAACAAACAATGAGAAATGTGTCCATAATACATGTATAACTCTACCCAAAAATTTTAGCTCAACAAAAGGTAGAAGTTAGTATCACAGCAATGATTTTCAAAAACTTGTTATAATAAAGATGCATTCTATTTTTATATCATTTACAAAAGTGATGAAAGAAAATCAAAAACATGTGTAATGATGTTACATGTAGTGTAAAAATTATAAATTCAAATGTTTTAAAAGTGGGTAATAAAAAATCTATTTTTTCACTCATGTCTTCCACCTTATATGATGTGTAACACAAAAATATGACAATAAAATTGCCATTACATTATTTCTTTTCAACCATTTTTGTCATGACATCAATGAGACTGTCAAACTTTTGCATCTTCTCAGAATGCATTTGCTTCTGTCTATTAACTGCTTGCAACTTTTCATCCTTCTGATACTGAATATAATCGGAGACAACTTTTGTTAAATCTTTAGCAGTTGAACGTGTTTTGCACTGGGTACCAGAAGTTGAAGGCACTGCATCTAATGATGGTGGTGTTAATTCAGAAGATGTATTAATTTGTTGCTGTTGGGCATCTTCGTCAGAATTATAAGCATTGTCATCATCCAACTTTCTTTTCCTTCCACTTGTCAAAACCTTCACTGGCTGAACAATGGGATCATTTCCAAAAATTGCATCAAGCTCTTTTTGAAACTCATATTCTTTCTTATCATTGCCACTTTTGTTGTTGTGGTCTTTTATATTTTTATATGCTCGAACACATGATTTCCACCTTCCGTTTACTTGTTCGGCTGTATAGCTGTAACCTTTTTCAGCCAATTTTTTTGCAATGATTTCCCATAATGTCTTTTTTTTAATAATTCCTTTATCCACTTTCTCCTTGTTTTCTATAAACTCATTGATCAAAAGCAAAGTTGCACTCTTGCTAAAGAATGTGGTTGGAATTGATTTATTACCTGCAGCTGGTTCATTGGTAGCCACATCTAAAAAGAAAATAATTTTTACACACTCCTTTTACTTTTAAATTAATGATATTAACAAAATTTTATGGAAGACATCATGCACTTAAAGACAAAAATGGGATTTCTCTCCCTCAGATGAGAAAAGGAGAAAAGATGTTGGTTTGTAGGTTTTGTTTTGTTCTTCTTTACCAAATTTGACATGCTGAAATAAATAGCAACACCACAGGTCTGTTGCAACAAGCAGGAACTGCTGATCCTTTAGTATTTATTGTTGATTGCTATTCAGTTGTTTTTGTGTGTTTTTATGTTGTCAAGTTTCTTTGTGCTGTGCTGTTCTCATTCATGTTTGCTGGTTTTGTCTTTGTTTTTTCTGACATTTGACCTTTGAATGCCCATTGTTACCTCTCTGTTTCTTCAGTCAATTACTGTTTACAAAATAACAAAATATTACCTGCTTGAGCTGCTTGAGGACATTTATGTGGTCCTGAATACCAAACATCACACACATCACAATAAGACTGTGTCTTCCTTTTACTTTGGTCTAAATTTAAAATTTTACTTCAAATATATTCATATTTTCTTAGGTGTAAAATTCCTATTAAAAAGAGAGATTACATGTACATACAGAAAACGCAGCCAGCCAGGCAGTCGAAAAAAAGGTCTAGATTGGGCATGTTGTGGAACAAGAAATGCATGTACATTGTAGAACTTACAACTTATATGATACAAATCATCCTGCCAAATTTTAATAACTATGCACAATTATAAGATTCAGTTATACATGTACTGTGACAGGAAGTTCCCACATTTATGTAAATATGAATACAAGTATTTATCAAATCAATGCCCAAAAGGGGGATGAGTGAATTTTGTTTCCATAAAGAGAAATAAAATTGAAATGCAAAGAAATTTGTTTCTTACCAGCACATGCCATCTCTTCTTTTGCAATTTTTATTAATTTCTGTTGAGCTTGTGCTTTAACTGCTGGGTCTGAAAAAAAAACATTTAATTTAACTATAATGTACCATGATTTCCTCTCTGACATGAACTTCTTAAAAACATGATTATGATGATAATAAAATTAAAATAAGGACCAAAAATGTAAGAATTATACATATTGATTTAATTGTGTATATGTACCAAATGTTCTATTAAATGAATTTTTTTGTAAATATTTCGGACATTTGTAACTTTTATGATGTGCTGTGATTATTGTACATAATAAACAGCATTGTCAACTTAAAGTAAATTAAATCATCTTTCAAAATAAGATAACTCAACAATGATTTTATATGTATACATAAACACTTATCTCTTAAAAAAGCAAAATGCCAGCCCGACAGCCAAATATCCTTAAAACTTGGAGGATGCAGGCTTCTTTATTTATAATATTTTACAATACACAACTTATACTTAATATACTGTTTGTATTTTCAAACTGTTAGACTGTGTTCATACCAGTTGATTTTAAATCTGAGTAAAGTGGATCATCATGATCGATGTGCAGCTCAAACTTCATTTCGTCAACTGTAAGGTGAAAAACTGCTTGGCTAAAAACAATGATATAGTGTTAATAGTACATGTGCATATGTATATGTGGAAGGCATACAAAAAGCAATATATTAAATTAAAATCAGTGCAAAGTGCAAAAAAAGGCATTTTAATATGTCAGATTCTTCATCTGAAGCAATTAACTTAATCATGTTAATTACAATGTAAATTAAACAGTTTGTTTTTTATGTAAAATGTATAGCAAGTGTACTTGTACATGTCAGGGCTCGCGTTGGAGGGCGACTCGGGCGAAGAAGTCGCCTTATCGTGGTCCCACTTCGCCGTCGATCATCTTCAAAAGCGAAGTGAAGTCGCCCTTTCATTTTGTAGAATCGCCTAATGTCGCCTTTCAAATTTTATTCCCATTTTGGTAAGAAATCTTCATATTTTTGATACCGCGTCATGTTTATTATGTTTACGCGCCAAAGTTGAACTGGTACCCTTTTAACTTTTATTTGGTGTATAAAGCGTAGGTTTACAATATAACCGAAAACCAGTTCAGAGCACAAGAATTTGTGAAAATTTCCGGAGCGGATATGAATTTGGTGCCGGAGATTGCAAATATACTACGCTGATAGTGGTGAAATGAGTTTTGCAATGATAGACACGTAGTAAAAATAGTATTTTGGCAGTTACTTAAAACAAATTTAAGTTAAATATGTTTAAATACTTTTTAATAGTGAATTTTACAATTTTAAATAATATATTATGTGTCACAATGATGTAATTTTCTTCTTCTAGTTCTAATAGTACTTCATTATAAATCAATCAAATTGTGTATCAATGACAAAGAAACATTTATTTTAATGAACAGTTTTGTGACAGTTGATTCTATTTTTATTGTTATGTTTAATACATGTATTTTTGAAAATGTGTGAAATAAGTATACTGAATAGTTAATCAAATCTTACTTTATCCTCAATAAATTAAACTGCTAAAAAAACATAATAAAAATGCAAATGCCAACACTAATTTAAAAAAAAAAAAAAACAAGTAAACAGGACGCTTTCGCGACATATACTGCAACTTCTCCCTGTTTTCCACCCACTTCTCCCTGTTCTATCCTCACTTCTCCCTGTCAGCCACCCAAAAGAGAAGTGACTTCTCCCTATAATTTTGACCCAGCGTGAGCCCTGCATGTAGACCGAATTTTCCCCTTCTTGTGTGCTTACATGTATATCAACATTCCTTATTTTAATTTCTTTATTTTTCCACATTTATCTTTTTACTATTTCCTGCTGCAAGCACATGTACATGAGGCAAAAATATTCTGTCTATATCAGTATTGTAATTTAAATGAATGACATATAGAAGATAAAAACCACTTTTTAAAAACAGAGAATTGATACCTTTAAAATGGAAACAGTTAAACAAAATTAACAGACTTGTTGAAATATTGTCTCTATCAAACAATTTGCAATATGTGGCTCAATTTATTAAAAAGTCAGTTATACTGAGAAAAGTGGAACCTTGATTGTATGATACAACACAAACAATAATTTACTTGTTATTACATGTATTAATTTTATATTATAAATATGTTACATATACTGTTATAACAGGGACCATATAAAGTTAGTTATATATGGTCCCTGGTTATAACCATTCTGTATTTGTTCCATGTTTATATGCTTTCAACCCTTAGGGGTATATAAACTTGCATTAAAAAAGATTATTATACCAATCAACAGCCAAGTTCAAGGTGGGAGCCAGGAAAGCAATAAGAGGAAGTCATTAAAATGACTTTAGTGGAAGTAAAGAGTTCAACTTCAATTGTTGAATAAAAGTATAAAAGATATGGATTATTTAAGTTGCCAGACAATTTATATGCCTAATTAGTAATTTTATTTAGTAATTAGCTTAATACAAAAATTGGAAACATGTGAACTATTGACTTTGGAATGACCCAAAATAATTCTTTCTTAATTGGTGATGGGTGGTAGGTGCGTGGGTAAGTCACAGGGTAACACAAATTATTTTTTATAAGTTGTTCTATGAAATTGAAAACTTTTTGTTGACTAGAAATTCGGCGCTTGTACATTTTTAAGATATATACGTATATTTATATTGAACGAGTCAGAGAATATCATGAATATGTTTCAATAGGTGCAACTTTTGGTAAATCATAGTAATTTCAATGTTTTTCTTATATTGGTGCAAACTGCAAGCGATTAGAGGGATCGTTAATTAAAATTCGCTCCTTACTTCGGTTTCGTCGCCATCTTGCTGTTCCAACTACACCATCTCCGATCACGGAACAGACAGAACCTGTTCCGGACAGCTGTTCCGAGTCACTCGATTTATGTTCGGAGTGTTCAGAGTGTTTAGAACCTATAATCGAGCACAGCCCTGGTATCCTGGTGCAATATTTTTCATTGACGCAAGCTTCACTTCAAATATAACACCAGGTCAGGACCTCCGATATAAGCATTTTCATTGGTTGATTATATGACGCCATTTAATATCACATGCACATGCCAATCTTTTTTTAAATCTGGGAATACCTTTTCTTTATAAAATTTAAATATAAATTATCTTTTACCTTTACGTTTAAATTATGAAATCATAATGTAAACTCAGCTAAGAAATGTAAACATTGAACGTCACAAAGAGAATGACGTCATAAATACGTTCGTTCTACTTGAACTTATCTATAATACTAATGGTCAGTCTAGAGAATACTCGAACGTCAAATTTCAACGCTGTCACCGTTGAAATCCAATGCTCCTGACCTTACGTTATATCTGAAGGCCGCTTAGGCTCATGAGGATATCATCGTCAGGGTACCAGAATAGTGTTCACTGCGGAACTGTGGCTCTTTAGTCCTTTGGCTAATTGACGACTTTCCAATTTAAAAATCGCCACCTAGTGTCCACTTCAGGTACTAAAAACTGCGGCTATAGCCGCAGTTTGTTCTATTGAAAACTTATGAAATTGACAATTACCTTTGATAAATTTTAACGCTTTATGTTAATTACAGGTGTCAAAACCTAATTGAAGATGTTATTAAAACCCCATGCTTGGGTAATTATGATTGTTAATTAATTATCCATAAAGTTTATTACCCCATTTACCTGATGCTAATCAAAGGTAGAACCCCAGCTGTTTTATAGCTTAATAATACAAGCTTACCAGTGACAAACATGTTCCAATATTCAAACTCACCTGTTGCCTATGGATATAGTAACATCTACTAATGAGGATAATTAGATAATTTAATTGGCATAGACGAACAATACAAAGAACAATGCAAAATCTTTATTTCAATATCATAGTCTTTTAATGAGGATAGCCGTAGTTTTTTTAACTGGAAGTAGAAAGGGAGATAAATCATGTAAAACTGGAAATGGGTCAATTATTTGTTTATTGGTAAAACAGCTCTACGGTTCAACAGCTTCATCACTATTGACCTGTTCGAAGCGTGGTCCTGTGTGTGTTTGAAAAAACGGGGGGAGGGGTAATGATTGTGAATATAGGAACCCGCAGGGATTTTCCTACCTTTTTTCAAATGGGGCCTGGGCCCTTGTTAATTGGGAAAATTACGACGTAAATTCCACATTTGGGAAAAGTCTTAAATATGAATAAAGTAAAAACATTGCTTTTAAACATCAATGTTTTTAACGAAAATGTTTCTTGTTTGTAATTAGTCATGAATGACAAGATGGAATCTATAAGCGTGACCTGAAAACTGACAAATTCAAATCAGTTTTCATAAATATTTTGGAAAAAGTTATCAAAATTTACATATGTAGCCATCGGTGCTGACATCATACTCAAAGAGACAAATTTCCATGAATCTTGGTGGAATTAAATAGAAACTAATTTGCAAACATCAGATTTTACTTTCACTCTCGTTTGTTCTGGGGTCTTAATAAATGACTGGATAAGAACTAAATCAGATATACAAAACTCTAAAAATGTGCATTGCGTTGGCATTTTAGTTTACCCCGATTCGTATGATAATCTGCATTCAACCGAACCTTCACTCCCTACCCTTGTCATACTATTAAATCATTTATGACAAGGGTTGGAAGTGAAGTTTCAGTTGAAATTATTAAATGACAAGGTTCGGTTGAATGCAGATAATGGATGGGTCTAGAGGTGCAAGAAAACTCATTATTTTCTATCTATTCACAAAGGCTCTGGTCAATATTTAATTTCGTAAAAACAAAATTTCCTAGTTTTGATACAATACGTAATCGTTTCACTTCGGTAGTATTTCGCGTTGTGTAATGCCATTTTTGAACGTTAATGCAGGGTCACGCTTCATTCCAAATGTATTCCTCCGACTTATTCTTTTCTAGACAAAGGTATTTGAATAAAAAAAACCACCATTATGTTGTTTATGGTTGACAAAAATAAGTGGATTAATAAATAGATCTATGGATACCGTGAGTCAGGTCGGCACTTGGTCAAATCGATGCCAGGTCAATTCGGCACCTGTATTTATATTAACTTTTTGTCCTGACGACTTTCCAATTTAAAAAACACCACCAAGTGTCAACTTCCGGAACTAAAAACTGCGGCTGTATCCGCTGTTTGTCCTGTTGAAAACTTTGAAATGTACAATTGTTTTTTATAAATTTTCACGCTTCAGGTGAATGACAGGTGTCAATATCTGAGTGAGGATCTCAGTAAACCCCCTGCAGTGTAAACATGATCATTAATTAATTAACCAATGTTTATTCCCCCCATTTATAATTACCTGAAGCTAATCTGAGGTAGAACACCAGCTGTTTTATACCTAGATTAAACAAGCTTACCAGTGACATCCATGTTTTAATATTCAAACTCACCTGTTGCCTGTGGATGAAGTAACATCTACTAATGAGGTTAATTAGAAAATTTAATTGGCATAGACAAACAATACAAAAACAATGCAATCTTTATTTCAGTATCATAGTCTTTTAGTGATGATAGCCATAGTTTTTTTAACAGGAAGTAAAAGGGGAGATAAATCATGTAAAACTGGAAATGGTTCAGTTTCGTGTTTCTGAATGTTTTTCATGTAGTTAATGGAATTAAAAAGAGACAATAATGCAAATAAATATTATTTAATTTTTAAATAAATAAATGATAGTTATAAAATAAAAATAGTTTTCATTCATCAAGCAAAATTATGAAATAAATGATACTCAAATTATTTGACAATAGTTCAACTCATACAAGCCAATTAAGCATATATAAATGACTGACTGAAATTTATCATTGTCAAACAAAAGTAGCTAATGTAAAAGTAAGAGTTGAATTCAATAATCCTGGAACTGCAAACACAAAAAACAATCTGGTTACTAGCTTTCCCCGAGACCACAAAAACCCACCATAAAATATTTTCAGATAGAAGGTACAAAAACTTGGTCCGACAGAAGAATACAAACACAACCCATTACTGCATCAGCATGTCAGAAGATCGAGCATCTGCTTCCTTTGGTAGATGTATGGTTTACATGCTTGGATGACTTCCAGACAGATGATCCTAAGATCAATAGTTTTAATCACTACATGACCACTAACTGGGTAGAGACAACAACAGACAGATGGGATCACCATACAACAGTAGGAGCACGTACTACCAACAACTTCAAAGGGTGGCACCACAAACTTAACAACCACCTCCACAAAGCCAACGAAATCCAACTTCTTCAGTACTCTACAGGTGGTAAACGAAAGATAAGGAAACTGAAGTATCGCACCATTGACTCAAGACTTGATTGTCTGAAGCAGAGACTTCAACAGGGTGACATCGACATACTTCAGTATACAGATGCAGTTGTGCATTTACTTAAGTTAGGATAATTGACATATATTTACGTACGAAGGCAGGAGTACTGTTAATGCATTAATTTATTGCGAGGACGAGCGGTGATTACATTTTTGGCTTTGGTGCTGGTTTTTCCCCTCCCTGTTCTCTTTTTTTCCTTTCCCTTTTTTTAAAAGTATCAAGGGGGCGTAAGGAGTGTACGCCACTCTAATGGTACATGAAATAAAATAATTGTATAAAACAAGTTCCTTTAAAAATGCTTTGGATAAAAGAGGGAGATTTAAAATGCAATACAAACTTCTACCGCCAAGAATAATGATGAAAATAAACAATAAAAACTCAACAAAATACAATCCATCCAATACCAGGAAAAAATTTACTGACCCAAGTTTCAGGTGACACACATGCCAAGCCCTAATTAGTTTTTCTTTTGTTCTTAATTGCCTTTGATCCTATCTAGCCAACTTTTATTTTTTACCTGTAGTACCTAAAATTTTAAAAAGTTGGCTAAATGGCCATGGGAATGAAGCAAGTTATATGCCATGCACAGCCGGTTATTAAAAACGGCAATAACTATCATCAAGTATCAATAATGATTGATTTTTAGCCGGAAACCGATACTAAAAAATGGTCACACTGTCGAAAGATACCCCGATCAACCACTACTGATTGTACATCAGTGTTCAATCTAGAATTTGGTCTAAGGGGGCCATGATGGCCCTAGTAACTTACCATAGGGGGCCAGAATTTATAGCTTGGGGTCAATAAAACCAATATAGAGACATGACAACTGGACAAAAAGTGCATGTATATCTCCAGTGGGAGTAAAATATGAAGAAATACGCTGTAAAAAAATCAATAATATATTGTCTACTTGATTTAGACGCTTGCTAAATTGTAATTGTACATGATAAAAAGCATACTTAGGACCTAAAATACAGTAAAATTTCTGGTATGTTTTAAAGGGACTTTCTCAAAGCTGTTTACTATGGGGGAATTTCTCAAAGCAAAGAAAAAATGATATTGCGCCAGTAATGACCCAGGAGGTTTTTTAAGCGTGTCAATTCAACCAAAAATGCGGGAATGGCGCAATGGCGCGCTCTAGATTGAACACTGGTACATGTATATGCAACTTCTTTTTGGCATAAGAGTGCAGGGAGTGATTCACTCCTGCTCTGCAACATTACGAGTAATGGGACTAAATTCGTACCCTCGCCAAAATAAGCAAGGGGACGATTATTCGTTCTACATGGACAACATGAAAAGAAAATTAATTGACTTAGAGTCTGCTCTGCCCCGAGATCATCCAATAACACTATGCTCGGGTGTCTTTTTAAAACAATTCATGAAAGATGCACACGCGACACCATTTACTTCTTGGATTAATAAGTCATTTTAGTGTTCTATAAATGGCAGCGCTACAAAAAAAAAGCCTTCCTACCGACCCAATTTTTTTTATGCCCCTCGGGCTATGGCAAACCAACATTTTTTTAAATGTGGCCCTATAGAACTTATATCGGTAACATAAATGCACCATAATAAAAATACAGTGTAAATTCAGACTGGTTTCTATTGGTGTCCAAAACTCGACTCTCCTTTTTCACTTCTCAAGAATTATTTATATAAAGAAATGTTTCATTCTTCAGCTAGCCAATCACATTTGCTGAAACCCAAAAATGGGTTGTCCCTAACAGTATTAAAGCTACATGACAAATGACTGATCTTATAAATAATAAATGATCCCACAAGATATGCTCTCAGGCAATTAAAATGAACTTCCTTAAATAAGTGTTAATCCAACTAACAATTAGGTCTTTTGTTGTAATTTCTCTAGGTGCTAAAATAACATCTGAACATAATGGACACCTTTCTAATACATTTTAACAATACAACCCAAAGTCCACACATGTGACATTAAAACTGTAATTCATATAATATTATGACATCTTTTGCAAAACTATTTAGTTAAATTGATTCTGTCAAGTAATATTCTACATAGCATGTTATACATGTACTAGTACTTTATCCAATGATGCATAAAACTTTAATAAATTGTATTTCAAATAAGAAACAGATATTAACTGTGAAAAATACATAATTTTTCACTGGTGATGCATACATATACAGGCCTTATCCATACATGTACATACTAGTACATGTTGGAGTTACCTCCCATCCACTATAGTCTATTCCAGCCGTAGTCCATACATACATGTTGGAGTTACCTCCCATCCACTATAGTCTATTCCAGCTGTAGTCCATACATACATGTTGGAGTTACCCATCCACTATAGTCTATTCCAGCCGTAGTACATACATACATGTTAGAGTTACCTCCCATCCACTATAGTCTATTCCAGCCGTAGTCCATACATACATGTTGGAGTTACCTCCCATCCACTATAGTCTATTCCAGCCGTAGTCCATACATACATGTTGGAGTTACCTCCCATCAAACCCACTTCCTACTACATATACTCTTGGACATGACCCTGTCCCTATCACAGGTACCTGGGGCCAGGACTCCCTCCCTATCACAGGTATCCATGAACAGAAACCCTATAATACAGAGATCCATGGACAGGACCTCTCCTGTGGACGACTCCGAATCACAGGTACCTGTGGCCAGGACTCCCTCCCTATCACAGTAACCATGAACAGAAACCCCATAATACACAGATCCATGGACAGGACTTCTCCTTACAGGTACCTGCGGACGACGCTGAATCACAGGTACCTGTTGACAGGACTCCCTCTCTTTTTGTTTAATACTAATTTTTATTTAATGAATCTTTATGAGGTTTACAATGATCACACTCTTGTCTTTGTTCTTATAGTTTCTAACAGAATATTATAAGTTTCCACAACAAAGTAGTTTCTAACAATATATGCCACTCGACTCTTTAGGTTGCCGTCAGCATCCACATTGCTGGTCCGAGACGTAAAAAGCTGATTTTGCGACACTGGTATGAGTTAACATATTGCATCATGTCCAGATGTTATAAACATTTTTGCGTCCAGTTAAACTAATTCACTTCTTTAGATGTTTTTCTCAATGAATATACATGTAATCAGCATACCTAGAATTTTTATGAATATACATGTGGAAGAATTTGATATTGAGACATATGGGGTGCTGAGTAATAAAACTAAGTTTTCTTTTAAGTTTTTAGACTAAAAATTCCAAATGAGATCAAAACATAAAGCACAATGGTTATTTTAATAAAAAAATAAAAATACAAAATGGAAAGATAAGTATTATGGATTTTAAAAAATAATAATAACACAATTCACACTTTATCAAAAAAGAAAATGTGACATGGAGAACATGGTATGTCAGGAATTGTTGGTGTGAGCCCATGTTTAATCTCTTCTGATCAAATTTAAGTTTTAATGATAAATATATAATTTTACTTTCATTTTCATTCATTTTTCTATATTTTTGATGCTTAGAAATATTTTTATTGAGTCATAAAAATGTGTGTTACGTATGTATCTTTTAGTGTCCACATGAAGGGCTAAACCAAAATTAACATTATGAATACTCCTAAGAAGTACTGTCTTAGAAAGTCATTTCCTAGCAGGTATTGAAAGGTTTTAAGCATGAAACATTATCAGTTTCATTATCTGAAGTCAAGTGCAGGTATAATTATAATTTTCTATCAAAGCTGAATTTTGTCGTCAGAAAGTTAGGAACGTAACTTTTCCTGTTAATTGGTAATGATACCACACTATAGCGTGAATAGGTTTTTGATTCTATTAATAGACAAGGTGGTTTCCGCAATTTCGCATTTGTCTCAACTTGTGCACAATAAAGCGTGACGTAATTCACACTTTTCCTGTCGTGTCCGCATGATGGAGATGGGTGACGAACGTAACGATGTACGAAATTTCAACAATTTTTATAGTTAACTTATGAAGCAGATATAATTTAAGAATACTGTAGCATTCATTATTGCTTTTGTCAAGTTTAAATGGATTTTACGACATTTTTATGCATTAATCTTTGTTTATTAGGATCATTTGCATTGCTTTCTTCGGTAATGACGGGTCCAACTAAACGCAGAGAAGTGAAGAGAAGTAATTAAAAAATGGTTTATTCGATTAAATAAAGGTTTATTATATATATATTTGTTATATATATATCTGTTTAGTTTCTTTTGTTGAAAGTGTTGCCTTAATCAAATAATCAAATTTAGGAAGGATATCGTTCCACGTGTATATAAAACTGTCAGAGTTGAAGATAAAGTCCGAGGACTCCCGGAAGTAACGAACTGGTTACCGTTGAAAATAATCGTTTTCCTAATCGGCAACACACAGTATACAGCTTATACATTTTCCAAAAAGTATGCCTACGGAAATAACATATGCTGCCGGATCAGACGAGTATTAAAACATTTTTTGTACATAATTTGCTGCGTCATGATGACCCTCAGGGTAATATTTTTGGGGGTCAAAAATGTTTTTTATGTGTAAAATACGCACAAATTTGCGTTAACGGAAACGCTGTATGATTGAATTTATAAAAGTAGTAGAAAGATGTATTAGAGTTATAAGGCTCTCATTACATGCCACAATTTGTATGATGTTTATTGAGGCCGCAATTTAAAAAAAATATTTGTTTCCCCACTCCCCTACCCACATTTTTCAAGATGTGTAGGTAGGTAGTTGTTTTTTTTTTTTTTTGGTAATTTTCTAATGCATATATAATATCTGTTCTGACACAGCATATGGGTTATAATAAGCTTTGGGCAGGCAGAAACCACCATTGAATAGACTCCATACCCTCATGAAATGTTTAGCAACAGTATTGAAAACAAATTTTTAATCAGTTTCGGAATCCACGATCCACACTTCCGGTTTTGCTAAAAAAAAAAAATCCAGAACTTGGACCAATAAAATTTTTTGAGTCAGCAGCAATTTCTGGGTCGGTCGGGGAATGGGGAAACAAACAACTTTTTAATTTATGCCTGATGTTTACTGTTACCATGACAACTGAAAAGTTATTGTTTTTTTTGTTTTTTATTAACACTTTTGTAACAAGTTATTGAAGTTAACTGTCAGGATACATGTATTAAAACGTCCTGAAAATAGCTGAAATTTTGCTTGCTGGACGTTAAACAATAATCAATCAATCAATACATGTATTAAAAAAACATCGATTAAATGTTTAGTCAATCTAGAATATAAATTTCTGTAAGAGACAGTTTCCTTAATCTCATTATATTTAAGGTATAAAATAACATTGAAAGATATTTGTTAAAATGTACATTTCATCTTACAAAAATAGGTTATGTACTTTGGTCATGTGACCAGGGTCACCAGCACTAATGATGTCCTTGAGGTGGTGTGATGAAGCTATTTAAATCTTTTCCAGTTGATACCAGACATTTGTCGTCTGCTTATACAATTTGTTTTCTCAGCAGCAATAAAGATGAATAACAAAGAAAATATTGTTTACATTTTAGATTTAGAAGAATATGGACCAAGAACAATTGAATGGAGTAAGTAAAGTTTATATTGTGAAGTAAATATGTTAACATGTACAAGAACAGATCTGTGGCTTAATGCCACTTTTATCAATTTTTCAGCCATACATGTATCAACTATCATGGTGTCCAGTGTTAATGGTCTAATTAGACGTAAGTAACATAGTTTTCCATTGCTGTGTGAACACAAACATGTATTGTTTACTTCAATCCTCCATCTTTGTTTGACTAAATAGAATTTGAATTTTTATAAAACATTTATAACATGAATGGCAGGTCACATAAATGTGTTGACAGATTAACAAAATGGACAATGAACATTAGACTTGATGGTGGTCAGTTTAAAATAAATGTACATTTATCTACGTTTACATATATTGTGTTACTGTTACTATGGATTGACTGTTATAATATCATTTCAGGAACTTTGGTTGGCTGCTATGGATGGTGACACTAAGTCTGTGGAGGAATGTCTGGCTGGAGGGGCCAATGTCAATTATAAAAATGAAGTGAGTTACTTGTGTTTTAACATTTATCTGTGACAACAAATCATTAATAACACATCACACATGACAGACATCAGTCACACAAATTAAATATTTCACAGTAAGTGTGGCCGTCTGAATCAGAAAATATCATAACAATGTCTGCTACAACAGTACATCATGGCTGACTAATTAAATATTTCACCACGAGTGTGACGATTTATTTAACTCATGGCTGACATCACCACGAGTGTGACGATTTATTTAACTCATGGCTGACATCACCACGAGTGTGACGATTTATTTAACTCATGGCCGACATCACCACGAGTGTGACGATTTATTTAACTCGTATCTTTGTCCTGAATCAGAAAATATCGCGTTTGATTTGATCCGTTACAAAAACTACTTTTGTTATATGTAGGTGTATTACTTACATTGAGAAGATTTGATGATCAAATGTTTATTTACATAGAATGTTTACAGATAGTTTATTTCTGTTGTAGGACGGATGGAGTCCTTTATTTGTGGCATCACTGAACGGCCACACAGAGACAGTGGCCAGGCTGGTGGACCGTGGGGCTGACATTGATGCCAAGGACTATGTATGTATTTACTTAACTGATTTGTGTGTTTATCATTGATCACTAACAACAAATAAGTCACCATTTATTTTATGACTGTCCCTGTACCACTATAATCCTCCATTGTAGGTTGTCCCGGGGGTCAGTCCCCACACCCTAAATTGTGTACATTTTTGTAATTTATATATTGATCAAAGTGTACAATCACAGATCATTAATAACACTTTAAGTATGGCAGACGTCAGATTATTTCACACAAATATTTCATTGTAAGTGTGTAGCCATTCATTCATTCGTTCGTTCGTTCATTCATTCATTCATTCATTCATTCATTCATTCATTCATTGAATTCTTTCATTCATTCATTTGATCTGTTATATGTAGGTGTATTACTTACATTGAGAAGATTTGATGATCAAATGTTTATTTACATAGAATGTTTACAGATAGTTTATTTCTGTTGTAGAGAGGATGGAGTCCTTTATTTGTGGCATCACGGAACGGCCACACAGAGACAGTGTCCAGGCTGGTGGACCTGGGGGCTGACATTGATGTCAAGGACATGGTATGTATTTACTTAACTGATTTGTGTGTTTATCATTGATCACTAACAACAAATAAGTCACCATTTATTTTATGACTGACACCCTGTACCACTATAATCCTCCATTGTAGGTTGTCCCAGGGGTCAGTCCCCACACCCTAAATTGTGTACATTTTTGTAATTTATATATTGATCAAAGTGTACAATCACAGATCATTAATAACACTTTAAGTATGGCAGACGTCAGATTATTTCACACAAATATTTCATTGTAAGTGTGTAGCCATTCATTCATTCATTCATTCATTCATTCATTCATTCATTCATTTATTCATTCATTCATTCATTCATTCATTGAATTCTTTCATTCATTCATTTGATGTGTTATATGTAGGTGTATTACTTACATTGAGAAGATTTGATGATCAAATGTTTATTTACATAGAATGTTTACAGATAGTTTATTTATGTTGTAGTTAGGACGGAGTCCTTTATTTGTGGCATCACTGTACGGCCACACAGAGACAGTGTCCAGGCTGGTGGACCTGGGGGCTGACATTGATGTCAAGGATAACAAGGTATGTATTTACTTAACTGATTTGTGTGTTTATCATTGATCACTAACAACAAATAAGTCACCATTTATTTTATGACTGACACCCTGTACCACTATAATCCTCCATTGTAGGTTGTCAAAAGGGGGGGGGGGGGTTGACTATCCCCACCCCCTAGATTATGTACATTTTCTAATTCGTATATTTATACACGTCTGCACACAAAATTGTGCTTGTGTTTTTCATTCTTTTTAGTAAGATGGTATTTTTAATGTACAGGTGTATGTCTGTTGTTCTGGGGATACACACAAGGTTCCCCCACCCCTTATAGCATCAGTTATAATTGTGTTGGCCTGCTGTTACTGTGGGTTTAATTGCTGTTAGAGGCATTGTCCCCACCCCCCCCCCCCCCCCCCCCCCCAGTGTTCAATCTAGAGCGCGCCATTGCGCCATTCCCGCATTTTTGGTTGAATTGACGCGCCTAAAAAACCTCCTTGGTCATTACTGGCGCAATATAATTTTTTCTTTGCTTTGAGAAATTCCCCCATAGTAAACAGCTTTCAGAATGTCCATTTAAAATATACCAGAAATTTAACTGTATTTAAGGTCCTAAGTACGCTTTGGATCATGTACAATTACAATTTAGCAAGCGTCTAAATCAAGTAGACAATATATTATCGATTTTTTTACAGCGTATTTCTTCATATTTAACTCCCATTAGAGATATACATGCACTTTTTGTCTGGTTGTCATGTCTCTATATTGGTTTTATTGACCCCTAGCTATAAATTCTGGCCCCCTATGGTAAGTTATTAGGGCCATGATGGCCCCCTTAGACCAAATTCTAGATTGAACACTGCCCCCCCCCCTGTTCATAACACTAATGATTAATAATCTTCAAAATACTTAGGATCCCCACCCCATAACTATTTGTTACTATATGATTGATGATATAATTATTTTGTTAAGTTGAGTTTGAATCCCCCGGGGAGTTTTCCCAACCCCCTTAATGCATTTATTGGTTATAAAGTCACCCAAACAAAGTTTGGAGACTTGTAGATTTTGTTTGCCTTTCTTATTATTATTATTATTATTATTATTGTTTCTCGGGCCGCCGATATTCTCCGGGGCACTTTGTAAATTTTGCACAATGATAGACCCCTATGAGATGTGGGGTGTAACCATTTTTCAAGTGTAGGGCCCCCCCTTAGGGTCGTGCCATGCCCTTTCAAATACCTCAAAATTTGATATTTTTTTTAAATGTCAAAAATAGTTAACATTCCTACCATATAACCTTATGTATTATTACTCCTTAAAGCAGGACGTCATATTAGCATACTCCTTATGATTAGACGAAAAACATTTGGTGTCAGAGGGGGTCATGCCCCGCACCCTAAAATGAAAAATTTCTTTATATCTTGAAAACCATTGGGATCCCGACCCTATAACCATATATATTATTACTCCTTTTGACAAAACAAATCATTTAGTACCATGGGATGGTGGAGGGGTCTTGCCCCGCCCCCCGTAAATGACAAATTATTTAATATCTTGAAAACCATTGGGATCCCCACCCTATAACCATATATATTTTTACTCTTTATGATTAGAGGAAACATTTGGTACCATAGGGAGGTCATTGGGGGGTCATGCCCCACCCCCTCAAATGACAGATTTCTTTATATCTTGAAAACCATTGGGATCCCCACCCTATAACCATATTTATTCTTACTCCTTATGACAAAACGAATCATTTAGTACCATGAGAGGGCTGGAGGGGGTCTTGCCCAATGCCCCCCTTAAATGACAATTTATATATATTTACTATCTTCAAAACCATTGGGATCCCCACCCTATTGTCATCTATATTCTTACTCCTTATGATTAGAGGAAACATTTGGTACCATAGGGAGGTCTCAGGGAGTCATGCTGCACCCCCTCAAATGACACATTTCTTATATCTTGAAAACCATTGGGATCCCCACCCTATAACCATATATATTCTTACTCTTTATGATAAAACAAATCATTTAGTACCATGAGATGGTTGGAGGGGTCCTGCCCCGCCCCCTCAAATGACAAATTATTGAATATCTTGAAAACCATTGGGATCCCCACCCTATAACCATATATATTCTTACTCTTTATGATAAGACGACTCATTTGGTACCATGGGAATGTTGGAGGGGATAATGCCCCACCCCCTTGAAATTACTTAATTCTTCTTTCTTCTTTCCGTTCGAGTTGTTTGCAAATTTTCTCTCAGATGCAATGTCCAATCTATACGAAACTTTGGGAACTTGTTAAGGATCACTTGAAGTTTTGCAATCCAATTTTGTAATTTTCAAAATGGCTGCCATTTCCATGGAAACAAGGGTAATTATATAGGACATTGCATTATCATGATAAAAATTTGTATTTGGGCTTTTCAACATGCTCAAGGTTATAGTGGCAATGGGGGTTTGTTTGGCATCCCATCGCAATTATGAATATTTATTTTTAAATCTGTACAGATCCCCACCCTATAAGTGTATGTTTTTATAACGCCAAAATTATGACCAACGATTTTCGCGGAGAGGGTAAATTGGATTGATATGAAAGTTTAAGTGAAGCACACCAGTTTTAAAATTTTGAAATTGGTGTCCATCTTGAAATGGTGGTCATTTTGAAAATGAAAAAGCCTTAAAAATCCAAGAGTTAACAAATTTCGATGGAAGTAGAGTATGTTATACTGTACCATATGACGCCCATGTTGACTTTCTATAGCGGCCATTTTGAATCCAAGAAGTCCACCAACAAATTCAAAATGCTCAGATTCGCACGAAACTTTGGTTTTAGGTAGATTACCATGTTGCGATCAGATCTTAGGATTTGAATTTGATCATGGCATTGCAGCCAGCTTAAAATAGCGGCCATTTCGAAAATGAAAAAAAATCCTTAAAATTACAAACGTGTACGGATTTCGATGACAATTGGAATATAAGTAAAGTAGGTAATACCGAACCACACGACGCACATGTCAACTTTCTATGGTGGCTATTTAGAATCCAAGATGGCCAACAAAATTGAAAAATGCTCCGATTTGCAGGAAACTTTGTTTCCTGGTAGATACAGTTGCTATGAAAGT
This sequence comes from Limnoperna fortunei, assembly GCA_944474755.1. Lineage (NCBI taxonomy): Eukaryota > Metazoa > Mollusca > Bivalvia > Mytilida > Modiolidae > Limnoperna > Limnoperna fortunei. Next base: position 11,452,546 of record OX104122.1, read on the forward strand.
ATGTCTGAACTAGGGGATCCACAAGGGATTTGGGAACCAGTTATGATCCATAAGTTCATAATCATGTTTAATTCGTATTATGCTTATACTTATTATGTGATACCCTCCGTATGGATATGAGTGTCCGTCGGGCAGCCTGTCTGTCCGTGCCTCTGTGGTTACCAGATGATAACTTAAAAACGCATCAACATATTTTCTCTTAACTTTGCTTAGCTATTAAATACCATAAAATGAAGAATAAGTTCGTTTTTCAGCACAATCCAATTTTTAGTTTTCGACTTGGGCCAATTCAAGTTTTTTTTTGGTGAACACTTTGTGGTTTCCAGATGATAACTTGAAAACGTGTCAACAGATTTTTTTTAAACTTTGCATATCTATTAAATGCTATAAAATGAAGATCAAGTTCAATTCTCAGCACAATCCAAGTTGTTGTGTTAGACTTGGGCCAATTCAAGGGTTATTTTGTCAACAATTGACAGTTTCCAGATGATAACTTGAAACCGCATCAACAGTTTTTTTGTCAAATTTGCACAGCTGTTAAGTACTATAAAATCAGGTTGAATTTTCAGCACAATCCCATATGTAGTTTTTGAGTTGTGTCAATTTGAAGTAATTTTTATAGGTCTAGGGTCAAGGTAAAAATTGTCTTCCGAGATGGACTGTTATCATGCTCAGCTGTTCCTGTAGGCTGATATGTAATTCAGTAAAATGGACGCCATGTAAACTAAAAGTACATTTCTCAGATCTGGGTAATGGCTTGACAAATTTCATTGAAAATTGGTACACATACAGTGGACTATCCTGAGCATTTAGGGAAAAAATCTGACGTGAACATTGCCATTTTGTAATAGCGGCCATTTTACCGCATTCGCCCCTAAAAAAAGTAAACTCTGTAGAATTCATGGCAAATTCACTTTTATAAATATTTTAATATACATATTTGAATGAAATGCTATCCATGGGGATTTTGGGCAACTTTTGTGTTGGCATCCCAACACAAAGATCTTTAATTATTTTGTTCTTTTTATTGATCACTACTTTTGTCCGGAATTTTTAACTAACATTGGTTGGTATGACCAATATGATACTTGGCATAGTAAATGTTTATGATTCCTAGTTGTGCATGTTGGTTTTGAAATTTTCAATATGGCCAGGCCACCTGCCGAAAACCACCCCATAAACACTCAAAAATTTAATTTCATCCGATTTAGACAAAATTTATATAGGTAGATTAGGTCCCCTGAGTGTGCCACTTCTTTCGAAATTTTTGTCCGACATCCGGTTTCAAAATGGTGGACATTTAACTGCATAAAATTCTATCAATGGGGATTTTGGGCGACTTCTGTGTTGGCATCCCAACACAAAGATCTTTAATAATTATTATTATTATTTCGGTTTCCCCTTATTCTAGATCTAGATTGGCACAGTTGTAGATCGACATAATATGAGGTGCAGTCAGTAATCAGAGTTTTGATAATGGCCACCACTTTACTACCAGTGATTTTGTTGCCTTTTTAGCTCACCTGACCCGAAGGGTCAGGTGAGCTATTGCCATCACTTGGCGTCCGTCGTCGTCGTTAACTTTTCTTCAAAAATCTACTCCTCCAAAACCACTGAAGGGATTGCTTTGAAACTTTGCACACATCATCAGTAAAATGTCCTCTACCAAGTTTGCCCAAATCATAGCCTCAGACCAACCAACATGGCTGCCATGGCTAAAAATAGAATAGGGGGGTCAAAATACAGTTTTTTGCTTATAGTTAAAAAAAACAGATACAGGAAAACCGAACAGACCTTCCTTCTTCAGCATCTAAAGCTCTACAAAACACTCTATTGGGTCAAAGTTGTATGATGACTCCTTGTAGGAGTTATTGCCCTTTAATTGTCAAAATTTATGATTTTTGCCTCAAAATCTTGAAAATTATTAGAACTAGAGAAGAAGTTAGCATTGCTTAATTGTTCTGCTCCATGAGGGCTACAAAAATGACTGAAGGGTCAAGATTGTCTGATTAACGGTTTAAGAGTTATTCCCCTTGAACTGTTTTTTTTAATCGGTTTTAATTGATTTTTAAAAATCTTCTCCTCTGAAACAACTGAAATTACTGCTTTGAAACTCTGTACACATCATCCATCAAATGTCCTCAACCAATTTTGTACCAACCATGGCTGCAGATTAACCAACATGGCCACCATGGCTAAAAATAGGACGGAGGGGGGGGGGGGGGGGTAAAATCCAGTTTTTGGCTTATACAGTGTTCTAGGATTCCCATTTCCCGTCACCCGTGGAAAGTGATTTCGCAGCACGGGAAAGCCAGTTTTGTTGTCCTGGTCACCCGTGGGCAAGTACACATTAAAAGTCGGGATTCTTGAAAAAATGTTTATACTTGCCCTGGCAGGATACAAAAATACATTAATTTTCTTCAATAGTTTATTTTTTTTTAAATCAAGTTAAAAAAATCAAGTGTGGATATTTGTTTTCGTTTTTATTTGATCAATGTTATACAGGTGCTTGTAATTTGAGTTTTCACCACTGCTGCAAAACATTTTTGAGATCAAGTATGAATACAGTAAGTACCAAATAAAACCCGGTAAAACGGGCAAAATCCGGTTTTGGGGGGGAAACAATTCTCTGTTTTGTTTTTGTTTTTTTGCGTTTTTTTTTTTTTGTAAATTTGGTAATGAATTAAATAATATAATGTTGAAGTTTTTTCTTACTTTGACTTGTACAAAAATCGACAAGGATGAAAATTTGTTATGTACAAATATGTGTAAATTATACTTTGAGATGTAATATATGGGGGTTTTGTACTGTTAGTTTCCTAAAAATATGTACAACAAGAAACCTAAGCCAGCTTCTTAGACAGAATTGCAAATAGTTGTTGTTTCCAAATATAAATGTACTGAATACAGTGTATTTATATTTGGAAACAATAACTATTGTGCAATTCTGTATAAGAAGAAAATCTTCAATTGGTACATATCTGTAAATTTTTTCTTAAAAATTAACATGTCATTAAAACTTTGTGGGAAAGTTTACTTGAGATGTGGGAAAGCCAGTTTATAGAGGACACTTTCCCGTGTAAAGTTCAGTTAGCAAAAAAATTCTAGAACACTGCTTATATTTAAAAAAGTGTAACAGATACAGGAAAACCGAAGAGACATTCCTTCATCTGCATCAAAAGCTCTACGAAACACTCAGTTGGGTTGAAGTTGTATGAGGACTCCTTATAGGAGTTATTGCCCTTTAATTGTCCAAATTGATTATTTTTGACATTTTTGCCTCAAAATCTTAAAAATTTTTAGAACTAGAGAAAAAGTTAGCATTGCTTAATTGTTCTGCTCTATGAGGGCTACAAAAATGACTTTAGGGTCAAGATTGTCTGATGAAGCATTTAGGAATTATTCTCCTTGAACATTTTTTTAATCAATTTTACTTGATTTTAAAAAATCTTCTCCTCTTTAACCAATGAAAGGACTGCTTTGAAACATTGCACACATCATATTTTTTTTGTAATTATAATATAATTTTATTAAGTATTTATTTTTGTACTAGTATTCCATAACAAGATATTTATATTTACATAACAATATAAGGAAATAAAAAGCATTGGAAAGCACTGTCTATTACATGTATTAGCACTGAATACATTTCACTGCAAAGTTACTGGCGAAGCTCCATGCGAATACAAAAGGATGCTTGGTCTGCGTAGTCTTGGACTGTCATCTGTTGGTCAAGGAATCTGTGCTTGAGTGTGCTGAGTCTTGTGTCGATGTCTCTGTACTTCTTCTGTTTTGGTCTGGTTGTTGCTCCCGATGATACTTGAATGTCGTTTGCCTCTGTGTTCGCCTGCGTATTCTTCAGAATCTCTATCAGCTGGAATATGTTGGGGTGAGCGTGTCTTACAAGTTTCTTTAGTTTGCTGTGCCATCCTTCTAGGTGGTTGTTGGTGCGTGGTCCTTCGTTGGTGAAATGATTCCATTCGTCTCTGTCTTGGCCCTCTACCCATTGAGTGGTAACGTAGTCTGCGAAGTCGGTGGTGTCCATGGGTATAACTTCGTCGTCTGCTAGTAGGAATCTTTCTCTTGCCCTGGTCTGCGTCCATTTGCCCTCTAGTTGAATCTGTGTGCGTGTAGTAGGAAGAACTGGTGTCTCGTTGTTTCTTGCTCTGTAGAACGCTCCTCGACTCTCATAAAATGATGGTAGTTCTGCAATCACGTCGTCGTGGTCTGGGTTGACATCCATATATTCTGCTGAACGTAGTTTTGCTCTCTCTTCTTCGTATATGGTTGGTATTGGTGTGGTCTCTTTGGTGCTTCTTTCTTTGATGATGTTGAGTACTGCCTGTGCCTTTACTTTTGCTGTGCTTGGTGCGTGTGAGTGTTGGTTCCCTAGCTTGGTGATGTTCTCTAAATTTGTGTTTACTGTTGCAGTACAAAGTGGAACAACACATTTCCAGTATCTTCTGTCACCTTTAGTAGTCTTAACCATGAACTGGTAACCATTCAATTCTAACCTGACTCTGCCGAACTTGTTTGGCACAAAGTTCACTGCAAGCATTGCGTTCGCCATTGTGTGTACTAAGTTAACTGACCTCCATTTCAAGTTTCGTGGTTTATAAAGCATTTATGAGTGATGTTCAGTGTGTCAGATCACATTTTTGATACTTAATCATTTGTAATTTCACAGCTTCTGTTTGACCAAGCTTACTTTGATGCATAAATTACTTAATCATTTGGAAATTCACAGCTTTTTTTTTGGCCAAGCTAATATAAATACTTAGACAAGCTGACAAATCTGCATTTAAATTAGGAAATAATTAGAAAAAAAATTAAGAAAGTTATTGAATTTTAAATATTTTTTATTTAATAATTTTCAAATATTTTATTCATCTCTTACATTTATGCAAATGAAACTAAATGATGAAGAAAATATTCAATTATAAAATAAAAATATCTGCTTATTTAACATATAAGAATACTAGTTTTATTAACATCAATATATTCTTAAATTATATTCACATTCTCTTATGCTACTTAAAAACGTATTTTTTCCTACATACTTTACAGGTAAAAATCTTAGCAATCCTTTTGATGGCCCCCTAATCCCCACCCCTAATTGGATGTTGTTATAGTTAATTATCAAAAGTTGGAGAAACGTGAACACACCTTTAGGACGTCCTCTACCAAAATTTTGCAAATCATGACACCTGACTACCTACATAGCTACGTTGGCTTAAAATAGAAAAAATGAAAAAAGGGGGGGGGGGGGGGGTGGGAGTCGAGAGAGTTTTCGACTGATAGTTAAAAAAGTATAACAGGTACAGCAAATTTGAAGTGAACCTCCTTTCTCCCTCTAAGCATCAAAAGCTCCTCCTTATAGGAGTTATTTCCCTTAAAATTAATGATTTTTGCAGAAGTGTTGGGCAATTCCTTATAGCAACTTAAAGCTGGATAAAAAAGGTTTGTTTGGTTTCAGGTTCAGGTGAGCGATACAGGCTCCTGGGAGCCTCTAGTTTAAAAACAGCCCCCTCCTTTTCAATTGGGAAAATTTATCGATGTTTTTCTTGAAATTGGGAAAAAAAATTAATGGTTTCACACTTATAACAAAAGGAAAACAATAGTAAGCAGGCAATAAAATAACTAAATTGATCTTTTGTTAGATATATTTATTTCACTTTTGTGAGATGTTCTAACATCTGATGACTGAAGAAACTTTCATCTTGTTTGATTTTATATTATCAAGATGCTTGGAATTATAATGATTTATTTTCAGCAATTTAAATTATTAAGGAAATAGTATCAATGTAAACCCAGAAAAAATACATTACAATAGACAGTCAGGGGCATAATCAAATAGCGTTAGGCCACATTTAAAAATATGTTTGTTTCCCCTCGCCCAACCATAGATTTTACAGGTGGGTAGGTAAGAGGTAAAAAGTTGTTTTTTTTTTGCAGCAACAGCATTGTTTCATAGTTTCAAATTTGAAAATTTCCAAAGCATGAATATACAAATCGGTAAACACTACTAAACTACAAGGTTTGCTTCTCTGTATTATTTATACAATGTAACATGCTCAAGTTTGACACTATTCAAACTAAAATAATAAAAGAGCTTTTAAGTAAACTTTCCACCTTCCCTCGGTCTCTTTGTAGATGACATAGACGATGGCATTGCAGACGCACTGCCTGTATTCATATTTTGCTTGATTTTAGATAACATTCAACGAAAATCTAGAAACTTCCGATCACTTCCGGTTATAATAAACCAAGTTTTTTCCAGAAATTAAACAAAAAATCGATAAAAAAAAAAATTGGAAAAAAAACTTTTTGGTCGGCTGGCATTTCTCTGTGTCGGTCGGGCAAGGGGAAACAAACTGTATTTTTATTCTGGCCTTATAAAAAAATAACGCTTTTCCGTTATTATCGTTTTCTGTGAAGCAATGTAATTTGCGATAGATTTTTCGAATTTCCCGGGCTATTTGGCGAACTCGTTTGACGTGAGACTTTTCGTCGTATTTAGATGCGCATGCCCTTTCGTCTACACGTGGGAAGAACAACAATACAATGACAAAATACGGGAAAGTTTGTCAATTTCTGGTGAATTTCAATGCAAAATGCTACATTTTACGAGTTCATTTTAAAGGTGAAGAAAATTTTTGTGAGCGTTGAATATTTTTTTGCATCGAATCAAACATTAATATTGTCTTTTTTAAGGATTTAATTCAGATGGGTGCATCAGTGTTTTGATGGTACGCAAGGCCTTCAAAGTTTACTGGGGGTAAAAATAAAGTAACCGGAACAAGTTATTTTATATTTTTTTCATTTTTCTGGGGGATAACTCTGTCGTACTTGGTAGTATTTGTAACTGTGCCATGTTTGCGCTGTAAAATTGTGAAAATAAATGAGTGAAGGTGAAAAAAAAATCAACATGACCAATTAAGATTAAATTGAATGTCTATGACTATGATCAATTTTGTGAAGCCAAATACGTTAAACTATTAAATAACAAGAAGTCTGTTCTTTAACATGTTTAATTATTATTGTACATGTACATGTTGCATGCATGCACTCACTTGGTCATGATGTATTACATTCTATACATGTACATGTTGCACTGTATGAATGCCTTGGTCATGATGTATTACATTCTGATTCACGACATTTGTACATGTAACATTTGCATGATGTACAATTTACATTTAATTTAAAGGGAGGCAACACAAATTGTCACTAAAAAGTAACTCATTTTGGTTATAAAAATTATAACCATTTTTTATTATGCCCCTGACTGATAGAATAAATGATTTTTTTAAATTTTTTGCTAGAATTTTAAATGAGTACGTGTAAAACTAGTTAAAATATTAAACACTGTTAATCCTATAAAAATAGTATGTATTTCATGTTAAATGCAGTTTTACAATTTTTGTCTCGCCTATCGTCGCTGGAGGCGAGACATGTATGGGAATCTGGTGGCAGTGGCAGCGGCTTAAACACTTGGACATCTTGCTTGATATCTTTGTAAGCTTAAGCCCTAGGTCCATTAAATTTGGTCCAGTGGTAGCTTATGATGAGTACTTGCCAGTCAGTGTTCAATCTAGAGCGCGCCATTGCGCCATTCCCGCATTTTTGGTTGAATTGACGCGCTTAAAAAACCTCCTTGGTCATTACTGGCGCAAAGTAATTTTTCTTTGCTTTGAGAAATTCCCCCATAGTAAACAGCTTTCAGAATGTCCCTTTAAAATATACCAGAAATTTAACTGTATTTAAGGTCCTAAGTACGCTTTGGATCATGTACAATTACAATTTAGCAAGCGTCTAAATCAAGTAGACAATATATTATCGATTTTTTTACAGCGTATTTCTTCATATTTAACTCCCATTAGAGATATACATGCACTTTTTGTCCGGTTGTCATGTCTCTATATTGGTTTTATTGACCCCTAGCTATAAATTCTGGCCCCCTATGGTAAGTTATTAGGGCCATCATGGCCCCCTTAGACCAAATTCTAGATTGAACACTGGCCAGTCAGTCACTTGTCACCTGACCTTGACCTGAATTTCACGGTCCAGACTACATTAAAGTTTTTGGGTTACGGCAGTTCCTCTGTAACCACGCATGGTAGGATGATAATATTTGGTATATAGGTTGCTGATGAATAATACATGACTGTCTGGTAGGTGTCACCTGACATTGACCTCAATTTCACGGTCCAGCGACTACATTTAAGTTTTGGATTACAGCAGTTCCTCTGTAACCATGCATGGTAGGATGATAATATTTGGTATATAGGTTGCTGATGAATAGTACATGACTGTCTGGTAGGTGTCAACTGACCTTGACCTCAATTTCACGGTCCAGCGACTTTGTTAAAGTTTTTGTATAAGGGCAGTTCCTCTGTAACTATGTAACTGTAAATTGGAAGGCAAATTCAAGCTAACAAAATCACTGACTACACCTGCCCAAAATGGCAAAAATTTTCCCCTTTATATCAACGAAATTTGAAATGAAGGTAGATTTTAGTATTTGGAGTAAAACACTACCTCTGAAAATTTTTTCCGACGTCGCATTTCAAAATAGCGGCGAAAAACATGTATAATTTTCAACATTATCTAATCACAATGAAATTTAACGTGCTCTGATTGCGACACAATTCGGCGATTTCAAAATGGCGTCCAAAAACACATTAAATGATTAAATATTCAACATTGTCTGATTTTAATGAAATTTGATGTGTAGGTACATTTTAATGTCCTCAGTGGAACACAATAATATCCATGGGAATTTTGGATGACTTCTGTGTTGGTATTAATACAATTGGTACAGATCCCCACCCTATAAGTGTATGTTTTTTATAATTCCATTAGTTAAACAAGTTTATATCAACCAATTTGTTATGCATGTGTATTGATGATATAAATCAGTTTGTTTAGTACATATAAATACCAAATGGTTAAGAAAGTAAGATACATGTTTATGTAAACTTAAACAATATAAGTATTTGTTTTATTCTTTAACAGCTCTCTTTTTTTACAGGGCAGAACACCGTATGATGTATCTCAGAAGGATGCCATCAGAGAACTACTGAAGGTACATATATTTGTTAGATGAAATATAGAAATATGATTCATAGTCTGTTTTATCTGTCTGTTGTCTGTCTGTCTGTCTGTCTGCCTGTGTTGGTCAATGCTTTATGTTTAGTATTTTCTATTTATATTGTCAGTCTGTCTGCCCTCTTTGTCTCTCTGTCTGTCAAGCCCGCCTGTCTGTCGGTAGTTCTCTGTTTAATGTAAGTCTTTTTGGGGTATTGCGTGCAGGCAATATGGCAGACCGCTTCAAACAGATGGTTTCCCGTCAATACTTAAACCAATCTTGAAGAAACTTTGGAAATTGCAAGCTTGCATGAAGACGTAGCTAGGGATTGGATTTGTGGAAAGTCATGGCAAGGTCACTGTTACTAAAAATAGAAAAACAGTTTATGGTCAATTACTTCGGTTCGGATAAACCATATCTTACTGAAACTTTGGAAATAGCAAGCTTGCATAAAAACCTATCTTGAGTTTGGATTTTGGGCCAGTCTGATCATGGTCAAGGTGATCACCGTTACTAAAAATAAAAAAAAAACCAGTTTCCCGTCAATAACTTTACATCAGATGAACCAATCTTGTTAAAACTGGATATAGCAAGCTTGCATACGATAAAAACCTAGCTTGAGATTGGATTTCAGGGCATTCGGGTCATGGTCCCTGTTAAAAAAAAGTTTCTGCTTAGTCTACTGCTGAAATTAATTGTTAAATCATTAAAAACCTGGTGTTGTGGCATGACCACGTGTCTTGTCTGTCTGTCTGTCCATTTCTGTTTTATGTCTTTTTTACTGTCAATATTGTCTGTCTGTCCATCACTGTTTTTGTCTAGTCATTTCTGTCAATATTGTCTATCTGTTGTAGGTTCTTTGTTTAGTAGTTTTATGTCTATTTTACTATCTGTTTTATGTTTAGTCTTTTCTGTCTATATTGTATAGGCGAAACATGCAATCAAGGTTTGATTGATTGATTAATGGTGTTTAACGCCCGAGCAGCAATATTTCAGCTATATTCAGGCGATGAACATGAAATGGATGATAAAATGAACATGAAATGATGATGAATGAAAATGGGATGGGACACAAGGAAAAATAGGGGTAACGGATTTTAGATTGCCACTGGCAAATGGGAGGATGGTTAAGGTCGGGCAATTTAGCCTCCTGGAGCGGGATCGAAATCCCTACTCATAGCGAATACTACAGCAGCGTTCTTTAACGTGCGAGGAACGTGGCAATTTTCCCAAAACGGTGCACTAATATGGTTTGCGGTCAGGTTTTCCGTATTATGGCCTGACAACCCCAGCTTGCCAGGGGTACCCCATTCAACCACCTGGGGCACACATCCCAGTCGGTCTTTAGGCAAACCGACCTGACACGCCAGTCAGGGTACTGGGCGCTATTTAGTCGCCTTTTACGACAAGCTAGCGCGACTGCGGTCTATTCTTTTAGCCACCCGGATCCCGCACGGGGCCAATCAAGGTTTGAATTTGCCTACTAAATATGTATGCATTCTGACTTAAACACCACTTTGAATTTTCGATATTTTGTTTATTTAACAAAACCATGGTAAAGTTCCATTTGACCATTTTCCTACATATATCTATAGGAGTTATTGCTCTAGTTTGATGATCATCTTTTGTATCTCAGGCCTGCCGACCCTTGAAGACCTTCAGGTCTTTGATTCACCTTTTTTGTCTGATCTTACCTATTTTCATGTATTTCTACCGTCCTTGCATGTTTTAGTTGTGGTCTATATGTCTTGTTTTCAGTTTTCTGGATGTCTTGTCTTGTCTGTCTCTTTTGACTTGGCTGTCCTGATCATATTGATCAGTCAGGATGAATCTCTTTTTCTGTCTGTGTGTAAATTATGTCTGCAGTCTGTTTTGTTGTGTCATAACCTGTATATATGTATGTCGTTGTCTCATCTTATCCTTGTCTGATTCAGTGTCTTTTGTGTCCTGTCTATCGATGTCTGATTTGTCTTTCTGTCTGTTTGTCTGTCTTGACCCTATCTGTATGTTTGTGTGATGTCTGCAGATATCTGATTTGTCTTTTTGTCTGTATGTCTGTCTTGTCCTGTCTGTAAGTATGTCTGTGGTCTTTGTCTTGTCTGACCATCTACCGGTTTGTCATATCTGTCTCTATATATGTCTCCCACCTCTTGTCTGTCTCTTTGTCTGTCCTCTACATGTCTTGTCAGTCTGTATGTATGTATGTTTATATGTCCCACCTCTTGTCTGTCTCTGTGTCTGTCCTCTGCATGTCTTGTCCTTTCAGCCTGTATGTATATGTATATGTCCCACTTCTTGTCTGTCTCTTTGTCCTCTGACATGTAATGTCTGTTTATCTGTCTGTCTATATGTTGGACTGCTGTAAGTCTGCCCTCTTTCTTGTCTCTCTGTAAGTACGTATGTACATGTAATGTCTGTTTATCTGTCTGTCTATATGTTGGACTGCTGTAAGTCTGCCCTCATTCTTGTCTCTCTGTAAGTACGTATGAACATGTAATGTCTGTTTATCTGTCTGTCCGTCTGTGTGTTGGACTGCTGTAAGCCTACCCTCTTTCTTGTCTCTCTGTAAGTACGTATGTACATGTAATGTCTGTTTATCTGTCTGTCTGTCTATATGTTGGACTGCTGTAAGTCTGCCCTCTTTCTTGTCTCTCTGTAAGTATGTATGTACATGTAATGCCTGTTTATCTGTCTGTCTGTCTATATGTTGGACTGCTGTAAGTCTGCCCTCTTTCTTGTCTCTCTGTAAGTACGTATGTACATGTAATGTCTATTTATCTGTCTGTCTGTATGTTGGACTGCTGTAAGTCTGCCCTCTTTCTTGTCTCTCTGTAAGTACGTATGTACATGTAATGTCTGTTTATCTGTCTGTCTGTCTGTCTATATGTTGGACTGCTGTAAGTCTACCCTCTTTCTTGTCTCTCTGTAAGTACGTATGTACATGTAATGTCTGTTTATCTGTCTGTCTGTCTATATGTTGGACTGCTGTAAGTCTGCCCTCTTTCTTGTCTCTCTGTAAGTACGTATGTACATGTAATGTCTGTTTATCTGTCTGTCTGTCTATATGTTGGACTGCTGTAAGTCTGCCCTCTTTCTTGTCTCTCTGTAAGTACGTATGTACATGTAATGTCTATTTATCTGTCTGTCTGTCTATATGTTGGACTGCTGTAAGTCTACCCTCTTTCTTGTCTCTCTGTAAGTACGTATGTACATGTAATGTCTATTTATCTGTCTGTCTGTCTGTGTGTTGGACTGCTGTAAGTCTGCCCTCTTTCTTGTCTCTCTGTAAGTACGTATGTACATGTAATGCCTGTTTATCTGTCTGTCTGTCTGTATGTTGGACTGCTGTAAGTCTGCCCTCTTTCTTGTCTCTCTGTAAGTACGTATGTACATGTAATGCCTGTTTATCTGTCTGTCTGTCTATATGTTTGACTGCTGTAAGTCTGCCCTCTTTCTTGTCTCTCTGTAAGTACGTATGTACATGTAATGTCTGTTTATCTGTCTGTCTGTCTATATGTTGGACTGCTGTAAGTCTGCCCTCTTTCTTGTCTCTCTGTAAGTATGTCTGTACATGTAATATCTGTTTGTCTGTCTGTCTGTATGTTGGACTGCTGTAAGTCTGCCCTCTTTCTTGTCTCTCTGTAAGTACGTATGTACATGTAATGTCTGTTTGTCTGTCTGTCTGTATGTTGGACTGCTGTTAGTCTGCCCTCTTTCTTGTCTCTCTGGAAGTACGTATGTACATGTAATGTCTGTTTGTCTGTCTGTCTGTATGTTGGACTGCTGTAAGTCTGCCCTCTTTCTTGTCTCTCTGTAAGTACGTATGTACATGTAATGTCTGTTTATCTGTTTCTCTGTCTATATGTTGGACTGCTGTAAATCTGCCCTCTTTCTTGTTTCTCTGTAAGTACATATGTACATGTAATTCCTGTTTATCTGTCTGTCTGTCTGTCTATATGTTGGACTGCTGTAAGTCTGCCCTCTTTCTTGTCTCTCTGTAAGTACGTATGTACATGTTATGTCTGTTTGTCTGTCTGTCTATATGTTGGACTGCTGTAAGTCCGCCCTCTTTCTTGTCTCTCTGTAAGTACCTATGTACATGTAATGCCTGTTTATCTGTCAGTCTGTCTATATGTTGGACTGCTGTAAGTCTGCCCTCTTTCTTGTCTCTCTGTAAGTACGTATGTACATGTAATGCCTGTTTATCTGTCTGTTTTATCCATCTATCGGTCTTTAGGTTGGATAGCAATAACAATAATACACCATATGTAATTGTAGAAGAACATGACTACAGAACACAAAACAAGAGGTGCCAAGAGTGCTGAGCACACTGTTCAAGGTAAATATTGATAAAATTGAAGAGGGAAAACATGTTTTTATTCTACCAATAATGATTTGATTGCATTGACAAGGAAATGAATTATTTCTTCATATTGATTGGCCATTGAACTGAACAACATTTTATAGCACTATACAGTCGCTTATTGTTTGAAAGTAAAGGGAGATTGGGTGTCATCCATAATTGTCAACCATTTTAACAAGTGTACAAACCGCACACTTGAGGGAAGGGGTTAAAAATTGTGACATTTTTTATTTCGCTTTATTTTCAATTCCGGAAATTTTTCATTTCCGTGGACTATGGTTTTATATTAGTGTAGATATAACCGTATATCCTGTGTGCGTTTGAAAGTAACGGTAATCAAACTATGATAAAGTGGATAAAAATATTGACATTGATTTCAAGAATGGCACGGCAAACAAATTTGTTCAGGTTTGTATTGCAAAATAACTAATAGAGGCATTTATTAAAAAAGAACAAAATACAAGGAATTTGTTAACAATTATGTTTCTGACAAGTCAGGGAAAAGATGTTATAAAGGAAGTAAACTTGATATGATGAGAACGCTGACAAGGCACTGTTCTGTTCTGGTTATTTCCTCCTCTGGATAGGAGAACCGCACAAGTGCGTATTTAGTCAAATGTCTATGTCAAAAATAAAAATAGTCGTACTGGGTTGGATATTATAAAATGGTTTTGTCAAAACTAAAATTATAAAAATATATATATCAATTGGGTATTAAGGGGGGGGGGGGGAGAGAGATAAGTGGATGAATCGGTACACAACATTATGCCTTCTATCAATTCCTGTGTCTCTCATACTGGATTTTATTGTCTATATTTAAACTCAATAACACGACTGCGTTCTACATGCAGTGAATAGCAGAGTCCTCTGGAAATAGTCTCCAGCCGTTGGTAGGTGGAGCAAGGGATAGCTCTGAAGTATGTACAGTCGAGTACAAGTTGTAGAAGTTCACCAGGTTGACAAAAGATATGGTTTACCAAAGATGGGTCCGAAATGGCGTCAGAGTTTGGGTTTTTCATAGATAGGATGAAAGGCTGCCTGATAGACTCAAGGTGGGGGCACACCAGTAAGAAGTGTACTCTGTCCTCAATTTCAGTGTTGCACAGTAGGCATGTTGGAAATACTGTTATTTGGTTGAACTTGTGTTTGTGACATTGCAGATTGTAGACATCAAGCAGCAGCTTTGTTTTTACACAGGATTGCTGTATTGCAAATTGATCATACCCTGCACTGGTCCAGATGTTGTGAGGTTGATTCACCTGGTATGAGCTAGCATTAAGATATCTTAGAGTAGACTTTTCAGAGGCTTCACTAGTAATCTTAGCGACCCATATGTCGTTTACTGCTGTCGAGACCTGGGCTGTCCAGGAGCACTTCCCAGGCGGATTCTCTAGAAGATGCTTTGGTGATGGCAGGTTGTATTTGGCTAAGATGGAAACTACGTTGACTACCCAACTGTTTGAGTTCTTATCTTTTATTGCTAATTGACACAAGATTAAGGCATACTCCAAGGTGTTTTTGTTTCTAATTATGCTTCCAAAGAAACATAGAGTCTTTTTGTCTAATTCAGCTTCCAGAGGGAGTTGACTGGTTGGAATGTAGATAGACGCATCTGCACTGTTTTCAGGAAGATGTTGAATGCGTTTAAGTAGTTGTTTGTAGTACTGTGATAGAGAGGTGACGTCTTTCACCAAGAGGCGAACAGATTCAAGTCCATAGAGAAGCCTTGGGAGAATAAAAATTCTTATGAGATGTACTGATACAGTGGGATTAAGACCGTTCAGGCCGTGAAGTCCTGCACCCATCAGAGCATAAGTCGCTTTTCTCGCAGATGAGATCCTTGAGCTGGCTATTCCACGAGTTCCAAATTTTGAAATGCTATCTCTCTCTATCCCAAGATGGGTTGCAACGTCAGAAATAGAAACTAGACTGCCATTCATTGTGAATTGCCTTTTTGCTTGTCGTTCATAGTTAAGACTGTTGACTTGGATTCACTGATCTTATAATGTTCTCTATTAGCGTACATGGATTGAATGTTTAGCATAGTTTGAAGTTCTTCTGGATTGTCTGCCACAAGACAAACGTCATCCACGACAGTAGGTGTAGCACAGTATAAGTGTCCAATGTGGCTACCTAAGCCCCCGTTTTTAAGAAGTTCCAAGAGTGGGTCATTGTAAAGTTTGTAAACTGCTGGGGAAGTAACACCGCCTTGGCGTACACCCTGTAGCTCTTTGAACGTGTCTGACAGGCCACCGTTCCATTTGATTTTGCAAGTGAGGCCTTTATACCATTCACTGAAGAGAAGCCATGTGTCGTCTTGTACGCCACTGTGATGAACCTTTCTGATGAGGGAGTTATGCCATACAATATCGAAGGCCTTCTGAGCATCCAGGAATGCTATGTAAAGCGGACTATGAGAGTCCCTTGCATTGGCAATGAGTTCATTGAGGATAAGGGCTGCAGTCAGACTGGAAGTACCTTTTGTAAATCCTCTTTGAAGGAGGCTTTGTGTTGTTGTCCACTTTTCTTCGTACCTTTTAAGAAAGACTTTCTCAATAATCTTAATACTAGTAAGTGATCTTCCTGTATGATCCAGGATCTTCAATAGGTTGCCCTTTTCGCTTGTAGACTGGTGAAGCTATACCAAGTTTCAAGATGTTAGGAATAGAACAGGTTTTAAAGATCCTGTTAATAATTACTGTTAATGTTCTGATTATGTCTCGCCCGCCTAGTTTAAAGTGTTCAATTGTAAGGTTGCAGCAATGGAGATTTACCATTCTTAAAAGATTTTACAATTTTATAAATTTCATCTTCTGTTGTGATGATATGTGACAAGCCTGAATTCAGCTTGGAGATTTCTTCTATAATCATGCAGTCAAGATCAACCTGTTGATCGTACTCTTTTTCTCGGTTTCCAAAGTCCTCTGGAGTTGATAGTTCCTGGAAGTAATTTGCCCAACCTTTCCTGATTTCATCAGGGTTTTCAAGGATTTTGTCACCATACCTTAAACATGTGGAGTTTGTTTGGTTTGTTGTTCTCTGTCTATTCAAAAGTTTATTTAAGGATTGTTTTCAATTGCTGGTTAGATTATTGGATATAAACGACTTTGGGTCGATTTACGCTGAATAAACCGCGAAGCAGTTTATGTTGCAGCGTAAAACGATCCAAAGTCGTTTATATCCAATAATCTAACCAACAATTGAAAACAAACCTTATATTTTTAATTCTATAGTAAAAATGAAGTAACAAGAACAATATTTTACAATTTATAAAATAATATTTGCAATTCACAATTTTAGTGATGTCACTTGTTGTTTGCGGAAGAATTCATGTATAGTCAACGTCATCAATACATCTTATTATGACGTCACAATCAGTCAGGTGCTGAAAAACCAAGTTAGATTATATGAAATAACCAACTTTGCTCATGTATTGAGTATTTAAACGAAATTAAAATATAAAATAATATCTGATCGTTTTCTTTGGCCCTCATAATGGTTTCATATTTCTCGTTTCTAGCGACCCCTTCTTTCTGGCGCTGAAGAGACCTCAATTGACGCTTAGAATTCTTCATATTTTGGAAAGTGTGGTTATTTATGTCCCTTGGACGTCCTGCTTCTTCCCAGATTTTAAAGTAGTGCTTACTATTTTGGACAGCAAATTTAAAATCTGGTGTCCATTTTCTTGCCTTTAATTTCTGTGGTTTAATTATTTTCCTAGGTCCACACTGTTCAGCTGAAGAGGCTACGATTTCAATAAACATTTGAGTTACTAGTGGAAGACTGCATGTGTTCTCTTCTTCTAGAGTATTGTTAATTGTCTGCAAATTGTCTTGTAAGGTAGTTTGATAAAGTTGTAGGTCCACTTTATCCCATTTAATGCGAGGACAGATAGAGATGGCCTTGTCAATTCTGGTTGTCAGAGCTAGCCTAGTAGGTATTGTTGTGACAAGAGGTACATGTTGTGAGGTGTTGATATGGTCACGGTCTAGTGTGTTGGTTTCTATAGTGAGCACGTCTTGACTTTGAAGAATGTAGTCAATTCTGGACGAACAGTGGCCCCCATGATGAAAATATGGTATTTGGGTCACTTCTTGATGGTTGAGTAAACCCAAGGGTATTAATAAAAGATAAAAACAGTTTGTCTCTCTTGCTTGGGATGATCTTCATGATGGTTGCATTCATATCTCCCGCTAGAATAATATCACATACTGGGCTGAACTTGTAAATGATTTCTGTGATCTCGTCTAAGGTTGCTGCAAAGTCGCTATCTGCATTGTGTGGCCCTGAGCACGGCAAGTAAGCTCCGATGATAGTAATCGGTTTTGGTTGGCAGTTCAGCTTGATGGCAGTGACACGACTTGAACCGTCGTGTAGTTGTTCTGTGCTAGTGGCTAGCTCATTTTTGTAACAGATAGCTGTGCCTCCTTTACCTCTTGGTCTTTGCAGGGGAGAAATTAGATCGTTGTCATCTACTGACTTGATCACACATTGGTAGTCTGTGAGAAAGTCAGCTAGTTCGTGCTTTTCATAATTATACAACCAGTGTTCTTGTAGAAAAATGATGTCTCCTGTGATAGTTAGTTTTTCTTAATATACTTTGTTGCTACGGAAGCATTCAATATTGTATGTGACTAGGTTTATACCTGATAACGAAGTCTCACAATGTTCTGAGTTGGCCTTGTTGGCCGAAGCGGAAGAGTCAACTGGTGGTTCAAGAGAGGTTGGTAGTTCTGTGTGTGTATTACAGGATGTGGTAGAAAGGGATGATAGACTGTCGCTAAGCAAGTTCCTTGAAGGTTCTGTACCCCCATTCCAGGGGATAGATTCAGAGTTTCCCTGATCCATGGTGGCTTAAGCCTAAAAAATGATTCAAAGTTGGTTGTTGAGTGGTTTGGACTGGAGTGTGAGCATCAGTACAAGTGATTGGATTGGTAGTTCCAGGACTGTCAGTGCTAGAGTTATTCCAGCCTTTTTGACGTTGGTAGCTTTTTTGTTTTGAGGACATTGCTCCTCGAGCTTTTCCTATGAGGTTTTGTTTCAAGCAAATCCTGCACTATTGATACTGTCTCTAGCTTTTCCATACGTGCAGTAAGTTTAACATTTTCAAGTTCTAGTTGGAGCAGGCGGTGATCGTGGAGTCTGGACCAATCAGCACCACTTGTCGTTTGGTGCCCTGTGTCAGTCGGCTTTCTAGTATGTTCATCATCTGGAGCATTTGGATCTAAAGAGAGCAGAAGTCTGGTCTTGAGATTTCTGTTGGAGTCTTCAGTTTCTTTTTATTTTAAGTTCAAGGCTCACTATGTATGTCTGTGATGTGGTGATCTGATGTTTATAGTGAGTGATGTCAGCCTCAAGTTTCTTAATTTTTGCATGAGAATCACGGAGTTCCTTATTTTTCTTGTTAAGTTCGGCCTGACAGTGTTCATGATGACTCGGCTGGAACAAAAGGGAGCATGTCTGGACACCACTATGAGAAACTTTGGTGTTTGTAATAAGTTGATCATAAGTATTGGGTTGGTCATCGGTATTTTTCTGATTGATCAGATTTGTAGAATGCTGACTTGTAAACTGAGGAGTCTACAGTCATAGGTAAGGTGTTTTCATGGGTTACACAACCTACAGAATCGGGGGTTCCATCCCTTTCTATCAGGAGTAGATCATCATTAACAAAGTCATTCATTTTGTTGACACATAGAGCACGAGTACAATTCTGATTCATCTGACTCTATGAAGTCTATTTCGGATATGGAGAGTCTAAGGCAAGCGTAGTGCATCCAATTACCACAGCTTGAACATTCTACCGCAAAGGTTTTACAGAATTTGGAACAGATCGGACAAATAACATTACTGTTGTTTTGAGCTTTAATATTGATTTCGTTGGTAGATAGATGGATTTGCTTATCTGATGTCGAATCCGTAGGTGTAGGAGTTACAAGGTTGTCGTGTGCAGCTTTTTGTTAGTTATCGCTTCTAGTTGGGTCTAGCTGCTGAATTGTTACAGGCATCCGAGAACCATCTATTTTTACATTTCCACTTAGGGATTCATGCAATTGCAGAAAGTTTTCACATGCTGCTCTTAGTTTCAGAGTGATATTTTCGAAGTTATCCACTTTTGCCATAGCAGAATAAAGTTCAGGAGCTAAATGCGAAGTAAACTTTTCCATTTTATTGCCATTAACAAGAACTCTGCATGATGTGTGGTAACAGTTTATACTAGACTGTTGCTTGTGATTTTCTCTGACTGGTATGGACTCTTCGATGTACAGACCCTGATGGTCTTGTTTTGTATTAATCACTGTACTTATGTTTAATGATACAATACATCCTTTGAGTGCAGTTCTAAATTGTTCATAGGCACCGCCTTGAAATGTGAGTATTAGGTTGTTATGTTTAATTTCGGTTTTCACGTCATAAGCCCTGTCAAGAGATTCAATTTTGCATTCTGCTGCTTTGACCAGGTTTACTGCGAATGGCAATTGCAAAGTTGTCCCTAAAGATGAATCATGACAATTGAGGTTACTCGAGCTTCTAGTAGCATATTTAGTTACATGCGAGTTCATTTTTGTTGATTGGAAGCAGTTAAAAGGAACCTCACATGGATTGACAGACAGCACAATGTCGTGTTTAATCACAAAAATATTGTTATGCAACGGTACAAAATGTGATTGATAAGTGAAGAAACAATGAAAATGGAACAAAAACGTGTCAAGGGCAGGAATAATATAAAATAAAATAAAACGGGATATATATACACTCTGATGAGGGACTACGGTTCCATAATAAAAGGTTCAAATATGTACACAAGTGGTTGATTGTTGGTTGGTTGTTTGCAGAAACACAAAAATTTTGAAAAAATTCAAAATGGCGTCGACACATCGGTGAGATAAAACATGTGTAAAATGGTAGTAAAGGGGGAAATAAAAAGTTTTTAGAGTTAAAAATTGGTGTAGTTGGTGCTAAAATATATTACAGTGGCAGTGTGGCATAAGACTGTTGACTTAAAACATTAAAAAAAGTAAAAACTGAGTAAAAAGGTGTCAGATTAAAAATCTTGTGTGACGTCCTCCAACCGGAACCGGAACACTTCATAGTCCCAGAATCCTCTGACGTCCAAAGTTGTTTGACTTTGATATTAGATTGGGACACGCCCTTCAGAGTCTAAATAATGTTGGACCGCAGAGGATTCTCTGTCTATGCACGTAAATAATATTGGACAATTAACAAGATGTGGTGTTTGCCTACAGATATTTGATAGAGATATCAACTGTTAAATGTCAGAAACAATTAAATTGTTAGCTTGTCCTTCAGGTCGGCCCAAAAATAAATAAAAATGTAAGCCATCATGTCTTTCAAAACAGCCAAACAAACAAGTGAAATAAAAATACTAGTGCATCAGTGAAAGGCAAATGTTTGTTTTAGTTGTTCAGTTTGCACATTTCAAGTACTCTATAATATTATTTAGAGTGATTTGGAAAGCTTATTGTTAATATTAAGGCACACCAGTTATACATTGTACATGCATGTTTTAACAGGATACTGTCATAATATATGAATATGGAAGAAAACATTAAGAAAGGAAGCTTGCCTTGCAGCACTAGTAAGAACCCCTGTCTTTTGTGCTTGGATTAACTGGTTATTGACCAATACACCATTGCACATTTATTCCCATCGTGCAATTATTTGTTTACTATTTAGCATACTGTATAGGATGGGTAAGAATCAGGGGGTTTACACTGAATATATTGCAGAAATTTTTCAGACAAATTAATACTAATAGATGGATAAGATTTAATATAATTTCGATTCAATATCAGCATAACACTGATACTAATACATTGTACATGTAGCATACATTACAAAAATTATGGTGGCCGAGTGGTCAAGGTAGTTCGTCTACTATTGATCACGTGGTCTGTCAACACTGAGATTGGGGGTTCGATTCTCACTGCAGGCAGGGTGTACTCGACTCCAATCTTCAATGACAAGGACTGCCAGTTTTCCTACTGCAGGTCTGGGTTTTCTATGGGTACTCCGGCTTCCTTCCCCAATAAAAACTGGACGCCATGATATAGCTGAAAAATTGCTGAAAGTGGCGTTAAACACCATCAAACAAACAAACAAGCATACATTACAAAAATTATTAGACCATCGTCGCAAGTTTGATCGTCACAAATTTCGACTCGATAGTCGCAGAGCAAATTAAATAATAATTCTATACAGGAAATAAATAAAAATGTATCAATTTTCTGGATTTGTACTGGTTTTATTTAATCTAGGTTATTACTATATTACTACGAATTTCCATCAAGCTTTTCTCAGAAAGCATACATGAGAACAATTTGAAATTTGGCAGGATGGTTCAGTATCACAAGTTGTACATCCTAATTGACTTTCTGACCTGTCGGACAACTACTTCCTGTTTGGGACTTCATTTAGCAGAGGCAAATTCTTCGATTTTTGTTAGGAAACATACTCATTGATGCTTAATAAATGGACATTTGCTTTGAAATCTTTTGTTTAGACATTATTGATTGGTGTTGTGGAAACCAACAATGCTACTTTACCTTATTCACTCAAATAGACGTGTTTATATATAGTTAATAAAAAATATCTATTTACAGGGGCATTCCAAAGGAAAGATCACTCTGTTATGCTAGATCGCCTTCTAGGTGAAGGCTCATATGAATCTTTTGATATGCGTGTCATGGTAACTGGTCAGTTTGGTGTTGGGAAAACTAGTCTTGTTATGATTTTGGTCGGGGATAATGTTTCTAAGTTTCGACAAGCTACGGATGGCATATCTCTTCTGGAAGGAAGATGTGGTCTTGGAATAGATGGTAAAGACTGGATACTGATTGACAAAGGTAGTACTATACAGCTTCATTCATCTACATCATTTTTAGACTTACACCTCTAATATGATGCCAATGCTCAACTTAGCACAAAAATATACGACAAACAACATAATTTTAATTTTAAAGTAAAATTTACCTCACTTATGCAGCAATACTCAGCTTCTCCTTCAAACAGTGTCTTTATTTCTCAATTTATTGTGTAAGATGGAACTTGCAATGAGTATATTTATTTTTGCAAATGTCTACGTCATAGTCGAACTATTAAGCCTAGGTTACAAGAAAAACTTCCATGTTAATAAGTTTGAATACAGATACTGTTTAAAAATATGAAGATATGATAGTTTTCCCAATTGTTTTAATTAAGTACACAGTGATTGTTGATACATATTCTAACTGACTGCTGTCCAATTGAATTTAGTCAGTACATGTTATGTACATTGTAGATTGTGACTGTGATGTGATGATCATTGGATACACTCAACATTGACTGTTGGTGTATGATACTTAACCTTTTAATATCAAAACACCAACTTGAACATAGGTCATGGAAGCAGGAGATTTGGCATGTCATTATACCTTGTTTAATCATCCATTTTTCAAATGTACCCACCAAGTCTGTTGCTAAAGTTGCTTCATTTTGTGTTGTTGGTTCTCACATTTGATGGTTTCTCTGACTTGGTTTTATGAATTGTTTTTTATAGTTCTTTGACGTTGATTATTTTGTTATTACCTTCATGTCCAGTTTTTTTTACAAAGAAGGTAATTTTCTGTCAACTTGACCTATATGGAATGTGGCATATTTGTATCATTTTCAATTGTGTTCCTATTCCTAAAAAATTATAAATTTGATAAATGTGAAATGTTCACCATAAATACAAAATTAGATTGAAGAATAGTGATCTTCAAACTATACCAAAAAAAAGTGTTGTGCTGACCAGAAAATTTCACTTTCTATCAAATCTGTCATTATAGATAAGTGTTGTGTTGACCCCACAATTTCAATCTGTCATTTTTGTAGATGAATATAATGCCTTAGATGTGGTCTACAACAAAGTGCTGATGTCACAAAATGAAACCCCATCTAATACAAAGACCACCTCAAAGGCAGAAAATCCACTTCAGAGTGAACCCATAGATACTCCTGAACCATGGAGAGAACATCCAGATACTCAGGGAGAATTCCTATATACTCGTAAACGTCAAGAGATAGAACAGAAACCAAGTTCGTCATCATTAACAAAAGAGATTGAAGCCAGACCAAAAGAAGAGAAACAGATACAATTTTGGCAACATCGTAAAATGAGAGCCAAAATGACCAAGGATGAGATACGAAAGAAGATGGAAATGGTTTTAAAAAGTGGGAAATATCAAATGAAGGTTGGCAGACTGATATTTTGGGACTTTGGCGGTCAGTATGTCTACTACACAACACATCAGACCTTTATGACATATCGGGCTTTATATTTGGTTGTGTTTGACGGAAGTAAAAGTCTTCAAGAAGAGGTGCATGATGTTATGTGCTTTCCAGGACAACATGACACTCCTACTGCAGCAGGTGTGTATTTTGGTAAATTCATGAAATTTGTTATGACCGAGGTATATTAGATGCAGAGCAGTCACTGTATTTGCAACATCGCAAACTGTATCTTCTTCTATACTATACTTTTAGCATTTAGGAATAGGAACACAATTCAACACCCAGAAGCGCGAGGTTTTTTATTATCAACAAATCAAAATTGTGTTATTGTTACTATGCAAACAATACCTATCATCAACAAACAGAAAACCTTTTAAAGATTTTCAGCTATTTCGGATTCTGTAATGAGTGGATCTCAGTTTTTATATATAATTGAAATGGTTTTCTTAGTATTTTTGCAGCACTGGGTTAATTCCATCCTAACGTACTGTAAGCTGATTGAACCAGGAATACCAAAGATACTGTTTGTAGCCACACATAAGGATAAAGTCCCAAAGGTAATCTCTATAGCTTTTGTACTATAAAACAAAGAAAGCTGAACAATTACTAAATTTTTTTCCAAAGCTTTGTTTAAAGAACATGCACAAAAGTTTGTCTTTTGACAATGACTGCCTCATACTGGAACAAATTAACAGTTTAAACCTTCACCAACTGATACACCTGTGTTCTGACAATAGTTTTTGTTTCTAATATGTCCTCTTAGCAGATGTTCCAAGATCAAAAAGCGTGAAAAGAGCCACATAATTGTAGCAGAGAAACAAAACTCAGGGAGATGACTTCCTTAAAAAACTGCTATTTTGTCAAATTATTGTGGTTGAAAGGTTGTGCGAGTACAGCATCCAGGTGGTGAATCACTTCCGGCCTGCTCCATTGCAAGTACTGTTACCACCACCAAGATCAAATGTCATTAAACCACATACCGTACATACTCGCAAATAAGTCGGGAAATTGGGAGTTAAAATTTGGTTTTAGAAAGGGTTCCGACTTTTAAGCGAGTCATACCACAAGAGGAAAGAATTCCGGTCGAAGTTTGAAGGCCGTACATAGATCGCCAACTATAAAGACGAAAATATACAGAAACGTGATTAGTTATGCTAAATAAAGTATTTTTAAGACATTAATAAAGATTGTTTTTACTTGTGTATTGTTTATTTTATCCAGTTTCCATTTTTCCATTCGTATTTACCACTGTTTACACAAGTATCGATTTATTTTGTATGTATTGCATAATACATCCGGTTATGTCATGATACAACTAAAAACCGGAAATTTAGATAAACTAACTAATACATATATGCTACAGAATTCGTTTTTTCATCAATTATTATTTTAATTTACAAACCATATTCCTTTATATTTTGTATTTTAGCTTTCAATTATTTTGAAAACTCTGCTTTAACTATTACATGTATTAAATAATTACGAAAATGAATATTTGTATATTTACTTGTGTTTGTCTTTTTTATGGTTTTTAGTCATAGCAAATTCAGGGAGATAATTACGTTTACATTTTCAAAACACGTGTACACTAGTGTAAACAAACCACTTAAGATAGATGACAAGCGATATTTAACTCATAAAACACGAGAAACAAATAATAAACAAGAAGTTTTACTGATAAAATGATTTTTATTCAAAAATTTGGAATTTTTATTTGATTCTGACCTCATGTCAACACGTCTGTCTTCCGACCGACTTATACGAGGGTCAACAGCAAAATACCAAATTTTAAGGCCCAAAAAGACCCCCCGACTTATATGCGGACCAACTTTTAAGCGAGCATCTACGGTAGGTTATTATAGCTTCTCCCTGACAAAACAAAAACTCCAGGACAGACCCAAGGTTTTTTATTACTCCTGAACTGCTCCATTACAAGTATTGTGACCTTCACCGAGATCAAATATCATCAAAGAAGATAGGTTATTATAGCATCTCTCTGACAAAACAAAAACTCGAGGACAGACCCCAGGTTTTGAATTGAGCTGCTCCATTACAAGTATTGTGACCTTCACCGAGATCAAATATCATCAAACAAGGTATTAACAATACAAACTCTCTGACATGACTAACTTAAAAAGCTACTGATACCAAAGTAGTTAGATTGAAAGGTGGGTGGTTGTGATTTGGGATTATTTACATTGTTAGAAAAAAAGTTATCCTTTTTTTCACAAATAATAAACTTTTGTAGGAAGCTGTTGAGAGAACACGAAATAATCTATACAACGACATTAAAGAACTTTTCAGAAACTACCAAGGACACAATCACTTGGTTCTTGAACCTAAATTGTTTGTCAATGCAACAGACAAAAATGATCCAGAGATTAACACCTTGAAACAGATCATCACAGATCTTACATTTAAGCATCCATGTTGGGGAGAAAGAATGCCCAATACATGGGTTCCACTGGAGTTGGAGATTGCCGAATTGGCAGCAGAGGGAAAACAAATCTTATCCTTGAAGGAGATGGAAGATTTAAATAAGGCCAGTGAGGTTTCAGTGTTGTCCAAAGAAGATCTAAAGTTCTTCTTACATTACCAGCACTCCTTAGGGAAGATAGTCTACTTTGACACCCCTCGGCTTAGAGAATTTGTCATTATCAGTCCAATATTTATGGTGGAAGTGATGAAATCATTTGTTACAGGTACAATAAATATAAATTATCTATTAATTTATATTTGTCGAGTTTTGGCTTAAATATTTGTATTTGAACACATGTCAATTAAATATTCATTGCTTTGTCAGAAGGTCAGACTTGTACAAAAACTGTACCACTACACCATACACCTTAAAACATCAGTCAGAGGGTCAGACTTGTACAAACACTGTACCACTACACCATACAATATAAAGCAATCAGTCAGAGGGTCAGACTTGTACAAACACTGTACCAGTACACCATACAATATAAAACAATCAGTCAGAGGGTCAGACTTGTACAAACACTGTACCACTACACCATACAATATAAAACAATCAGTCAGAGGGTCAGACTTGTACAAATCCTGTACCAGTACACCATACAATATAAAGCAATCAGTCAGAGGGTCAGACTTGTACAAACACTGTACCAGTACACCATATAATATAAAACAACCAGTCAGAGGGTCAGACTTGTACAAACACTGTACCAGTACACCATACAATATAAAACAATCAGTCAGAGGGTCAGACTTGTACAAACACTGTACCAGTACACCATACAATATAAAACAATCAGTCAGAGGGTCAGACTTGTACAAACACTGTACCAGTACACCATACAATATAAAACAATCAGTCAGAGGGTCAGACTTGTACAAACACTGTACCAGTACACCATACAATATAAAACAATCAGTCAGAGGGTCAGACTTGTACAAACACTGTACCAGTACACCATACAATATAAAACAATCAGTCAGAGGGTCAGACTTGTACAAACACTGTACCAGTACACCATACAATATAAAACAATCAGTCAGAGGGTCAGACTTGTACAAACACTGTACCAGTACACCATACAATATAAAACAATCAGTCAGAGGGTCAGACTTGTACAAACACTGTACCAGTACACCATACAATATAAAACAATCAGTCAGAGGGTCAGACTTGTACAAACACTGTACCAGTACACCATACAATATAAAGCAATCAGTCAGAGGGTCAGACTTGTACAAACACTGTACCAGTACACCATACCATTTAAAGCAACCAGTCAGAGGGTCAGACTTATACAAACAAACTGTACCGGTACACCATGAAATATGAACGATTAGTCGATGAATTAATGTCGACATGACTCAGTTATTAATTGTAAATCCTAAGAGTTATCTTCCCTATGTCTTATATGATATGAGGATCCATGTTATATTTATTATTTATAGTTTTATCAACATATGTATACACAATAGCAGAGACTGTTTTTGTCTCCATTGGAAGCATTTACATTGTATTTCAATTTGTTTATTATATGCCGTTATGTCATCAATATCAGTTTTGTTTCCACATGTTTCATGCTCATAAAGTGTGAGATAATCAATATTGCATTTGATTGGAAAGGTATCAACAATAATTTTATCCCGTAGGCAACCATCATCGTCTTTTTACATTTAAATCTTCTCTGAAACCACTGGGCCAATTAAAACCAAACTTGGTCAGAATGTTCAATAGATGGGCCTTTACAAAGTTTTAGTTTTTTTTATTGGTAAACTAAAATGACTGCCATGTAGCAAAGGACTCGAAAGGAAAAAGTTTTAAAAGGTCTTTTCTACAACTTGTTAACAGACAAAATTTACTAGCAATACTGTTTAGATGGTCTTTATAAATTTTCTGTTTTTGTTCCAATTGGAAATTCAAAATGGTGGCCATTAAGGACCAATTTAAACACAGAACACTATAGAAGGTTTAAAAGATTTCTTCTCTGAAACCGCTTTGCCAGTTGCAATAAAACCTCTTTTTAACAGCTTCTTCTCTCTTCCCTAAAACTGGTTAACCAATGGAAACAAGGTCATCAGGACTATTTATCAGATGATTCTCTACAGTTTTTTATGAAACTAAATAGCAAGATTCATTGGATGGTCTCAACAAAGATAATGTTATTTAAAATTACAGGACTTCGTTTAACATGTCATCTTCATGGCATATATAAATTAGGTGAGGGTTACATACCAGTGAGAGCTTCTGGTTAAAGAAAGTTATTCTTCAATGTTTTTATAGTTGTTAATTACATAGGTAGGATATTTGACATCCTGCTTATACAAATCTAAAACATAGACATCTTTATTTCTGTATATAGATGAGCAGTTTTGGCCAGAAGACCCTAGAATGCAACAGCTCTTTGCAAAGATGTCAGCAGATGGAAATATACAGAAAGAGGATCTTTTCAAAGTTTGGCGACAACCAAAATTCAGTGAAATTAACAAACATAAAGAATTTATCTTTGACATGCTTATTCATCTCGACATTTTGTCAGAGCAGCGTCGCTATGATATAGAAACAGGAAGTGGATTACCTCCCGATGAATACCTTGTTCCGTGCATGCTGACAAGGAAAAATGAAACCAGTTACATGATGAAGGAGTGTACCTCTAATAGAGCCATCGGTTTGGCATTCGTGTTTAAAGGCGCCATAATACCTCCAGCTTTACCAAATCGTCTGATTAGTGCATGCCTTAGTATGTGGTCTGTCAAAGAATATAATGGAAGAAGACTTTTGTTTTCAGGGTTTGTGGCCTTTTCCAGGGATAAATTTCATGACATTGTTGTTTGTGTAGAAAGTAATAGAATTTTAGTATACATGATACACAAGAATTCCAAAGATTTGATAGTTCGTGATATTGCTACTGGTGTTCGAGAATGCATCAGCACCACCTTGCAGAGAATTTCGGAATTTTACCAGTCGTCCATCAGTCCTAAAACACCGGGTCAAGAATTACCATTCCACGTTGAGTTTGCATGCTCAAACCCGAACTGTTACATGTTTGTGTCAGAAACTGATGTTGTGTCTTATAAAGCACATGTATGTCCCACACACAGAAAAA
Source organism: Limnoperna fortunei (assembly GCA_944474755.1). Taxonomy (NCBI): domain Eukaryota; kingdom Metazoa; phylum Mollusca; class Bivalvia; order Mytilida; family Modiolidae; genus Limnoperna; species Limnoperna fortunei. The sequence continues at coordinate 11,481,857 of OX104122.1, forward strand.
AGGTGGATGTGGATGTATGGTATCAAAACAAGGTACTATATTTAAAACAATAGATGTGAATTATCTCCCTTATTATCTGAATAATTATTGTAAAAAAGAAGATCAAAACACTATAGCTGCAGTTATTATGTCTCCACCCACATGGTGGGGAGACATATTGTTTTTGTCCTGTCTGTCTGTTCGTCACAAAGTTATACCACTTCTTATTTTGTCACTGAACTCCTCACCCTATTTTTAAAATAACTGAAATTGAATGACAGTAACTATGAAAATTTCATTTGATCTACATAAACTCGAGAAGTGTTGTACACAGAGAGGACAGTTTAGGAACTACAGTTTGGTTTGGTTTGCCAAAAAAATGGCAAAACTGGCATTTAAGGCCAAAGTATAAATAACAAACAAAAGTAGATTGAATAAAAAAAGACAATGATAAAAATGATAATAATCACTATTATCTGTTTTTTTTTTGTTATAGACTATTGAGACTTGTGCCAGCACATGTGAAGGTAAGACAATGAACAGATAGATAATAGAGTATCAGCGTAAGAACAAAATATGAGAACCCAAAACCAGAAATGGGTTGACATTACTAGTCATCCTCAAAAGTATTATTGTGATCAACACCAGAAAAGGGGGTGAGAATTGTATCACTCTTGACAACCCGGATTCACTATTAAAACTAGTGTGATTGACAACCCCAAACATTATTTGCATTTACAAATTATGACTGGCAAAGAATTTGTGTATTGAAAACAGTGTTATAGGAAATAATGCTGTTGAAGAAGGAAGTTTAGGCTATGTTGATTTGCCCAGTTAAATAAAACAATAATCGAACCCTTAATCAGTGGACGTCCGAAATTGTCAACTTGCTTGCTAAAAAAGACAACCCACGGAAGTTGACAACTCAAGATGGCCATAATTGTATATTATTTATTCTCTAATTTTGACGTAGTATTTCAACCGCTTGTCCGGTGTGGAAAAAGAATTTCTCGTCACTTGTGAATTTGTTGTTCTCAGCATTTGATTGGTTAAAAATAATAACGCCACAATAAGAACTCATGATGTCATAAACAAAACACCTTCAATTTACCGCGTATTCACGTCATGAACGTAAAATTGGGGTTGGGAGAATTTGTACTTCGTTTCGCAAATTTACTACTTTTTAAAATTAGAGAAACAGAATCTTACATTAGTACTCTTGGATTATCGGATTTCTCCAATCTCGATAGTGAAATTATGGAAATTTAACTATCTCTATTGGAAAAATCTGATAATCCACTCGTACCAATGTGAGATCCTATATTCACAGACACTGCAGATTGGCATTGCCTCTACTGCATAAAAGGTGTTAGAGTAATCAGATTGTCAGTTGTGTCATGGCATATCACTAACTGAATCAAATAAATTGTAGCTTAGACCATGATGCTCTCTTGACTTTAAAAAGCTACCTATAGTCATAAACCTTGTACTATGACACAGTTTTATCCCTACATGAAAATAAAACATACTTGGTCATGCATTATTTACATTGTAAAGCAAAAGTCTGATAGTTTTTTTTAATTTTTATTATAGATAATAAGTTGTCGTTTTTTACCTGAATGTTAAACCTTATAATGGCAAGTTTAAAAATCATTCTAGGTTTGAGTGCACATGCTCTTCTTAAGACTCCAAGTGACCCTGAAATATTGCGATTATCCAAGCATCTATCTCTTGAAAAAGTGAAACAGTTAGTCACGCATTTAGGCATTCAACATCAGCAGTGTGAAGATATCCATGATAGCTATGCAACAGATGTGCCGATGGTAAAATTTCTTATATTGATTTTGTGGCGGAACTCGATGAATGGAACATACACAGATTTGGTGGATCAGTTAAAATGTGTAGGCCACACACCACACATATTGTGTCAGGTATGTTTGTATACATAAATGAATCACTTTTCTCCAAATCGCTTAACAGACATCTCTGATGTCCATCTTCCAGTATCAATTCTAGTTAACAGACATCTCTGATGTCCATCTTCCAGTATCAATTCTAGTTAACCGACATCTCTGATGTCCATCTTCCAGTATCAATTCTAGTTAACAGACATCTCTGAAGTCCATCTTCCAGTATCAATTCTAGTTAACAGACATCTCAGTATCAAATCCAGAAATTTTTTTTATAAAAAGTTGAGCTTCTTTTTAATATTTATCGGATACATAGAAAAATAAATGAAAAAGTATGCAATGTAATCATTGTTATAGTCATTCCTTCAGTTTTGTTCGTTGTGTTTGTTCAAATGGTGTCTAATGTCGCTTTCAGTAATTTGTATTCAGCTACATCGTGGCGTTTAATTTTTATTGGGGGATGAACTCCTGAGAAAACCGGGCCTTTGGTAGGAAAACTGGCAATCCTTGTCAATTCAGATTGGAGTTGATTACACCGTGCTTGCTGTGGGACAGGAACCCATAACCTCACTGTTGATAGGCACATGAGCAATAAAAGATGACTTACTTCCTTAACCACTCGGCAGCTTAGGCCCCTTATTCCTTTAGTTTACCTAAGCCATGATGTCAAACTTGTACACTGATACTAAATTAACAAACATAATTATGACTTAGAACACAAATCAGAATGTAACAAATGTTCATAACTAAACACATATATTGTAGGTTAGACGGATGAGAAGAACACCTTCAGGTATGTTACACATTATATTGGATTATATATTATTTTATTATACTGACACAAAAGTTCAAAATTATTTTGTATATGATGCTTAGCTCACCAGACCTGAAGGGTAGTGTGAGCTATTGCCATTACTTGGCTTCCGTTGTCTCCGTCGTCGTCATTAACTTCAAAATCTTCTTCTCCAAAACCAATGAAGGAATTGCTTTGCAACTTTGCACATATCATTAGTACAATGTCCTCTTCCAAGTTTGCACAAATTGTGGCCACCTTACAGTTCAAAACGTATATCAGATACAAGAAAACCGAACATTATTAGAACTAAAGAAATTGCTTAATTGTTCAGTTCTATTAAAGCTACAACAATGCCTGCATGGTCAAGATTGTCTGATGAACCGTTTAGAAGTTTTTCCCTTGAACTTTTTTGTAATCAATTTAAATTGATTTAAACAAATCTATTCTTAAACCAATGAAAGGACTGCTTTGAAAATTTGCAAGCATCATCTTTAGTATGTCCTCTACCAAAATTTTGCAAATCATGACACCTGACCACCAACATGGCTAATGGTTTGAAATAGAACAGGGGTGGGGGTGTCAAGTTAGTCTTCGGCTTATAGTTCAAACAGTATAACAGATTCAGGAAATCTTAATTGTGCCTCTATCCTCAGCATCAAAAACTCGAGAAGATTCTCAAATGAGGTGAAGATGTGTGACGATGCTTTAGAGGAGTTATTTCCCCTAAATTGTCGATTTTTGTCATTTTTCCTCAATATCTTGAAAACTGTAACAGCTATAGAAAGTCTTTTCCATTCAAAATTATTCAGCTCTTCAAGATCTGCAAAAATGTTGAAAAAATATATGTATTGAGCAATTTTTATAGGACTTATTCCCCTTAAAACGTAAAATTAAAGTTTTTACAGAAGTGTTGGCCAATTCCTTATTTTAAAGAAAAGCAAAATAAAAAGGAAGAATTGTCAGGTTCAGGTGAGCGATACAGGCTCCTGGGAGCCTCTAGTTTGTTATCACATGATGTCTTGAGGAAATATATCATATATTAACAGGGTGATTTGTTTTCTCATGTATCTTTTGCTTATTGTTTTCAGTGTAGGAAAATGTTTTATTTAATCATTGTGTTGAGTGGATACATTCATTTAAGATTTTTTGTGTAAATTATTATTTTACATTGTTAAACAAGAAAGAGTACCCAAGACTAAGACAATCAGCAAACTTTCCCGGGTTTTCATATTAGTTTAGTGCTTTTAACGGGCAAAACATACACCATTTATTTGGCTATGTAATTGTTTTTAATGGAGACTGCATTTTACAGTTATATTCACATCTATATTTATTCTGACTATATAGTTCCCTCACTGATATCAATCTGCCTCTTTTACTTTATACAAAACGTATTGGTAGTGTTATTACATGCATGTTTTAAAGGCAAATTCTTTTTTAGACATTCCAGAAGCGCATTTGGATTCAGTGCCAACTGATGAAATACTTGATGCCTTGGCACCAGAAATAGGACTTGTATCATTTCAACTCGGTATAGAGCTTGGTCGAAGTGTACCAGAATTAGAAGTTATACAGTGCAATTATACACGAGATAAACTAGCACAGACTAGACAAATATTATATTTATGGAGAAATGATATGTCTGTAAAATCAACGTTCGGAATACTACAGGACGCCTTAGTAAACGTTGGAAGAGGAACAGAGTGTTTGAAAAGTATTGTTGATAAATTCGGTGTTAAAAAACATCACTTTTCTAACCAAAAAGCTAAACATACATATTCGGGGACTGTGGAAGCAGTGAACCAAACAAAACACTTTTGTAAACAACCAGACGAGCAGCTTGAACTGTCTACACAAAGATCATTTTTAGCAAATCCATCAAAGGAACCAATAAAAGACATCGAGCAGACCCATTCTGCAAGTTTTGCAGCAAAGAGAGAAAAAAAGAAGTGCAGTATTAGTTAATCTTGTTTTGTTCGTTGATCAGTTAGAAAACATCATTTATCTAATCAAGAGACTGAACTTGAACTGTCAAATGTTTCATCAAAACGATATTTTATTGAAATTGAACTAAACCAACCGGAGACACTACTTATTACTTATTATTCTCTGTTGTTTCTGTTCATGTTCCAGACTTGAGGAGAAAATGTTCACAAATGAACAGAAAGCGGACAAAAAGGACGGTCATTTCTGTCCTGTATAAAAACTGAACATTTAATATGTGTTACTTCATGACTTATTATTGCAATATAAAGGTTTATTACTGTTGTCTGGTTTCCTTATATGTCAATGCCAAGCTTTAACCATATGGAAGTGTTTCCCTCTTAGTATGCTATAAGTATGGCTGACCAATTGTAAATTGACATGGTGTTAGATTTATAACAGAACGGAAATAAAAGTTTTTAAGTAAGACTGATTTTGATTAAGTTTGGTTTACCGCCCTCTTTATTCATCTATATCATGGTGAGCACATGCAGTGGGTGTTAAGAAAAGTGAACCCTATACCCGACGCTTCCGACTTCATTCTCCACTTTATTGAATCAATACTCAACTTTCATAACTCAATGCTGAGTTAATTTAAACATACTTTATTGTTCTAAAACAGCAACAAATTTATCAGACACAAGTTTTACAACTTAGAATTTTCTTCCCCGTTAGATACATCAATTAATTGAAATCAGAACAACATAAAACATACATAATAGGTAAATATTTTTACAATATGAAGACGAGAAAAATATTACTCAGACCTAACGGTACACAAGTCGACAAAATGACAAATATATAACATATTGATTTTTACAAATAAAATTCGAGATTTTGTTTATCAACTAAGGTTGGAGTCTGAAGTTAGATTCAAATTCGTAACATCAGTATTAACACATCTTAGTATGACTAACTAGAACACTGGGCTACTAAGGACCCAGTCAGGTCCGTCGCTATGCCCCTTGGATACCAATGGCCACAGCCAGTAACTAAACCACTTGGAATCCAATGGCTCTGGTCAATAAATAGACCACTGGAATTCAATGGTCCACGTCCATTAATAGATCACTTGGATACCAAGGGTCCCGGTCCATGACTAGACCAAGTGCCCGGGTATAACTAGACCACTTGAATTACAAGGACCCGGTCCATAACTAGACCACCTGAATACTAAGTGCCCGGTCCATAAATAGACCCCTTGGATACCAAGGCCACAGTCCATAACAAGACCTTTTGAATATAAAGGACCTCGTTCCATTACTAGACCACTATGTTACAAAGGACCCCGTTCCATAACTAGACCACTTGAATTTCAAGGACCCAGTTCATAACTAGACCACTTGAATACCAAGGACCCGGTCCATAAATAGATCACTTGGATACCAAGGACCCAGTCCATAACGAGACCACTTGGATTCCAATGACCCTGGTCACCATAACTAGACAAATGCAGTCCATAACTAGACCACTTGGATATCTAGGACCCCGGTCTATAAATAGACCACTTGGATACCAAGGATCCGGTCCATAACTAGACCACTTGAATACCTATAGTCCCGGTCAATAACTATACCTCTTGTATACGAAGGGCCCGGTCCATTACAGGACCATTTGGATAACAAAGTATCTGGTCCATAACTAGACCACTTTGATACCAAGGACCCGGTCCATAACTAGACCACTTGAATACCTAGAGTCCTGGTCCATAACTATACCACTTGGATACCAAGGGCCTGGTCCATTACTAGACAATTTGGATACAAAGGTACCTGGTCCATAACTATACCACTTGGATATAAAGGACCCCGTTCCATTACTAGACCACAAGGATACCAAGGATCCGGTCCATAACTAGACCACTTGAATACCTATAGTCCCGGTCAATAACTATACCTCTTGTATACGAAGGGCCCGGTCCATTACAGGACAATTTGGATAACAAAGTATCTGATCCATAACTAGACCACTTTGATACCAAGGACCCGGTCCACAACTAGACCACTTGAATATCTAGAGTCCTGGTCCATAAATATACCACTTGGATACCAAGGGCCCGGTCCATTACTAAACAATTTGGATACAAAGGTACCTGGTCCATAACTATACCACTTGGATATAAAGGACCCCGTTCCATTACTAGACCACTAGGATACCAAGGGCCCGGTCCATAACTAGACCACTTGGATATCAAGGGCCCGGTCCATAACTAGACCACTAGAATACCAAAGACCAGGTTCATAACTATACAACTTGGTCCGTTAATAGACCAGGTGCTACCAGACCCTGGTCCGTAACTAAAATAATTGGCTACCAAGGGCAACGGTCAGTAACTCGGGTATCAGGGTTCACAATCCGTAACTAGACCACTTGGCTCCCAAGGTAATCGATACATTAAATGTAAACTTGTGTTCTTTTGTTATTTCTGCTATAAGCACGGGATGACTAGTCGCCATATCCTCGGGAAAATGTGGCATATTTGAGCGACATCTTAAACTAATCAGCATCACTTACATATGCTAAAACATTGATATTTATAGATTATTTGCGTTTTTTGAAACGAGATGCGTTTTCTCGTCCATATCTCATCGAAGGGCGACAGCCCTGAGATGAGATGACGAGAAAATGCATCGAGTTTCATAAAACGTAAATAATCTGTTTATCGCTGTTTTGTAACATTGTGACGTCACAGTGTTTACTTAACGACGTCTTGACAGCGAGCTGAGATGGGCCTATCTCACGCTAGTAGAGTGAGATGGAATAATATCGCAGACAAAGATCAAAGGAAAATACTGCAAAATGGCGATAACAAATAAAAACCGCCATGTTGGTTCTCGCCATTGTACATAGTTGTATAATTGAGACAAGTGGTGTTAAACAGATATTGTCTTGTAAAATCTAAATCCGTCCTATTTGTAACTTGAAAAATTAAACCGATTTAAAATACAATTTTTCTCATGTTATAGCGCTTAATAACGTTTAAACGGATCGAGTTGATATAGTACAAAGCATACACAGGGACAGTCTATACTAACAAAAGTTAGTATAGACTGTCCCTGGCATACATAAGAATGGAGTCTGGTTGTGACTGTCAATTCGACAATATCACGCTAGCACTTGCAAAACGCAATGTCGCGTGAAAGTATAGCATACAACGAAACAAAATTTATTTCTGTAGCTCAAAACGATATTACGAGGCGTATGGTGTCGTCTCGCCATGGCGTAGCTGACCAGGTGTTCAAATGGGTAAGCATTTTCAACGTCGACTGAGGGTATTGGTATATTATAAAGGAGATTATAAAACTTACAATCTTGATGAGATGCAGAAAATATTAACTGATGTTGAAAACCCCACCCCAATGTATGTCACATCCCCCCACCCCCGTGTATGTCACGAAACAATTGTAGTCTTGTTATATATCACAGAAAAATGAAATTGTTTGGCGTAATTTGATATACAGACTTATAGAGGGAACAATAATGTTTATGTGTTCCATTTTTTGCTTGTTTTTCCACCCTTTCATCAACTTTTAGGCTATATGATGGTGACTAGCATTGTTGGAGAAGGAAATCTCGGATTTTTCGTTCAGAAATCCCGACGTTCTGCAGCAAAGCTGACAATCGTTGTGCATTCAAATTGGAGTCGATGATACCTTCCCGTAGTCGTGCACGAACTCACACTGCGCATTCAGGTGATAACACGTTGGTAATCTATCTATACCACACTGTATATACATTTGTAAATGTGTTCCGTTTATAAAAAAGTTGGTGTGCTCCGTGTGTAAATGTGTAGGTGTACTCCGTGAGCAAAAATGTGTAGATTTGTTCCGTGTATAAAAGGGTAGATATGTGCTCCGTGTATAAATGTGTAGTTGTGTTCCGTGTAGAAAAATTGTGTGTGTGTCCCGTGTAGAAATGTGTAGGTGTGTTCCATGTGTGAAATCACAAAGTAGCAACTTACCCACAGTTTACGTATCAAAATGAATAAAAATTGAAAAAGTCAAACCTGTTCGTTCTGTGCCCGGCAGTATTACATAGGTTACACTGCATGTACACTGACTCGCGGTGTATTTGAAAAAACGGCATAGAGCTGATTCAATCAGTCGACATACACATCGGTCATTGGTACTTTTTCCAGAATTATCTAATATTAATAACCAAGAACAGATTCATCATGTTTATCCTGCTGTATAACCTTCGTATTGAGACAAATAACCGCTGTTCAGAATTATTCTTTCAACTCGGTCCTTTTTTAATCGCTTTAATGTCACTTGAGTCCCTTTACGAAGCAGCATATATACAATGCGTCTATCGGACCTTTCAATCCAAAAAATTGTATAGTTGGATCCCGTTATGATGCTAGCACCCTTTGGCCTTTTTAAGAAAAAAAACCCGGATTCGCAACTGCAGGTATCAATTTCGTAATTTAAAAAACGTTTAAGCTAGTACACTCTAGTTCAGAGAACATGAAGTAGTTGTAAAACGGGCAGGCGTACGATTGGAGGTGTGCCAACGGGCAAGATAGGGATTTTGGGTTGTATAGCTACCAATGATTGATTGATCAATTAAATGTTTGCATAACGTCCAATATGTCAGCAATATTCAGGACGAGAACATGTTAACAATTAATAAATCATCATGAAACAGATAGTACATCTGAAATAAAAGTTGAATTACCACTCAAAATTATGGAGTAGTTTACCTTTTTGTAGCGACGTAAATGAGCGTTATTCTCGAAATGTTTGTCGTGCAAAGCGTGTGGCACTCCCAAGTCCTGTTACCAGCTATGGTCTGCGGTCAGGTTTTTCGTGCAACCTAGCTGACCCCCCTCCCCCAACGAGAGGGCTTACCTTATCCTGGCGTACACCCTGGCCAGTTATGTGAGTCGTCCCTCCCAGTATGGTGCGATCCAATTGTTTATTATAAAAGTAGTAATTATATCGTTTCCAGAAACGACGGCGAAGCTATACAGAGATGACTTACTGTCAATGGATGAACCTTCAGGGGTGTATATGTACGTTACTTACAGCACCTACTCTGCATGCAGACTCTTATTTAACTAAGCTGTATCTCTCAATGTTAATATCTACCATGGCTTGTCTATTCATTTTAAGAGGGCTTTCCCAAAAGCGCATGAAAGTACCTATTTCTTCCGTAAACCAACAACTCACATCGCTATATCTTATAGACGTTGTTTTAGACTCCATTATCTCTGACATCCAATCAGAACGCCGGAAACAAGAACGTTGTTATGGCGTTTTGATTGGATGACGCAGCAAGCACAGATGTGTGCGCGTGAGCTCATCTGTACTGGGTCATCTGTACCAGAATTCGGACATTTACGGAAGAATGTATGATTTTCCTGTTGTATATTTATGATATATTATTTATTATATGATATACATATCATGAGTGGCAATACAGCTTTATTTATGATGTATTATTGATAATTGCTAAATATTTATTATTATTATTTGTGAATAGTGTATATAATATATATATTATGAGTGGCAATACAGATAAACCTATTGACTTATTTATTTCAAGCCTGAATAATTAAAGTATGTGACTCCTAAACTAATGTGATCAAGTTAGCTAATGACGTCATCAAAGTATGTGACTCCTAAACTAATGTGATCAAGTAAGTCAACGACGTCAACAGAGTATGTGTCTCCTAAACTAATGTAATCACGATAGCCAGTTATACGTCTTCAGAGTATTTTTTCTCTTAATGTGATCATTAACTCCTGATGTGATTGAGTTAGCTAACTATATCATAAGGTTTTCGTACAAATTAATGATTAATGAAAAACTGCGGTTTTAGGTTGTATTCTTTTCTATCATCTTGGTTACATATGTAATTAGTCATTTATTTAGTATGTAATATTAATTAGTATAACAGACTAAATACGAGTCCTTCTGATAATAATATATTTTCGAAACATAGTTTTATTTGGTTGCATACAAGGGAATGAACTCATTCGTTATTGAACAACTCAATGAACTTTGAAAAAAATACATCTTATATTTTGATAGATTTCAAACAGTTATTTGATTTATTTTTCACAATATTGTTTGCATTTACTTCTATTTTATTGTGTTTATCAATTCAATTCAGTATGGTGTTATACAAATCATTAATAAGAAGGCATACAAGCTTGTTCTCGCCATGGTATGGCTGACAAATTTCTCACTGGGCTCGGGAGTGCTAGCACCAATCACGTTCAAGCAAGTATGTGATATAAAACAAATCAGACGTAAGAAGGCATGTAATCTTACATACTCTCGCCACTGTACGAGAGACATATTGCTGACTAGCTAATGTATGCTAGCACGGATAATATTTAGAGTCACAAAACATACGAAATAAACTATAAATTACTGTCCTTGTCATGATATGACTTATATACAGGCACTATAAGTATTAAAATACCCATGTCTAAAAATGCTGACTTTCATCTCCCGCCTTCGAAGCCAGCCCCCCCCCCCCCTTTCCACCCCTTTCCACATGAGTTCATTTCATTTGTGCCCAATAAATGTCTGTTTTGTAAACAAATTTAAAGAGGTTCAGTTTGACCTGCTCCATTCATAACTTCAGCAGGAAAACACTGTAATAACACTTCTGTCTCGACAACAACTATGTGCAGCTAGGCATGCACTTTCGATACTTTATTAGTAACTATGAACTGTGAACTCGATGTCCACTTGTGGTGAAACCGGAAGTTAAATTGTTCCTCGGTACTTTTGTTTGATATGGTGTAGCTGAAATACAAAATTAAGTCAAATACGCTAAACAACATTTGAAATATTGTATACACAGACTTTTATGAACTGTAATTGGGATTCACTTATTTTAAGAACACACTTGTCCCGTCATGTTGGACATCATCAGGTATTACCCCCAGCATGCAGGAAGTGACCTATGAGGTAATTGTTATGAACATCGACCAAATATCGGTAAAACATTGGCTTAAATTTGGATTTATATGTTATATTCAATTATCACTGCAAGGAAATCAAATATTATTCAGTTGCTCAACCAATAATATTTTCGCCCACTAAAAGTCAGTTACATCATTTTTTTAACCTAAACTTGCTAAGTAGATGTTTACAACTTAATTGTTGCCATCAGTAAGGATGAGCTAACCGCCACTCACGTGACGTTATCAGTAAGGATGAGCTAACCGTAAGTCACGTGACGTTATCAGTAAGGATGAGCTAACCGTAAGTTACGTGACGTTATCAGTAAGGATGAGCTAACCGCCACTCACGAGACGTTATCAGTAAGGATGAGCTAACCGTCAGTCACGTGACGTTATCAGTAAGGATGAGCTAACCGCCACTCACGTGACGTTATCAGTAAGGATGAGCTAACCGTAAGTCACGTGACGTTATCAGTAAGGATGAGCTAACCGCCACTCACGTGACGTTATCAGTAAGGATGAGCTAACCGTAAGTCACGTGACGTTATCAGTAAGGATGAGCTAACCGCCACTCACGTGACGTTATCAGTAAGGATGAGCTAACCGTCAGTCACGAAACTTCATTAAAAACAAACGCAGCAATCAAATGAAATGAAGCAAAATTGTATTTTGTATTGTTTCATTCATCACGACTGAAAATATTTACAAATGGAGACCACTCAAGTTCGTGGAAACATTTCCGACCACTGTTGGTTAGTTATTTAGTTTGGTGAATTTTACTGGTTAGTTTTAAAAATAAATGGAAAAAACTCGTAGATATTTTAAAAATATCATTTTGTAAAATAGGCCGTGTTTACACTAGAGGAAAAAGATCGATCTTTTTGGAGATCGATTCAAAAAGCATCGATCTTTCTCTAATGTAAACACTTTAAATCGATTGCAATCGATTCAAAAATAGTCCAGTTAGGGAGGTGGTTTATAATACATCGATTCAAAATAAACCGATCTATTTTTTGGTGTAAACACGTTGAAATCGATTGCAATCGATTTAAATTACATAAATGATAAGTACGCATGTATGGTGCCAAATATTCACGTGTATTTTTCCCGGGTATTTTATTGCAAAACCAATAAAAAAAATGACAGAGCAAGCAGGAAGAGGGGATGCGTGGCCCAGTACTTTTAATTGAATTATGAAGTGATGAACGGGTACAAGGAGGAGTTGGAAAGAACTCCAAGAAGAAATACGTTCTAATCGATTTCGCCTTGTGTAATCTGAACGCAAAACGGTTTATATATAGATCGATTTAATTTGAATCGATTCTTCCTAGCTCTAGTGTGAACACGGTCTATAGATATGGTAAAATAAATACGATGAGTTGCCCAGCGTGCTTTATTTTTTATTGAATTTTGACGTCCAAGGTTTTTACACATTATGAATATGTAATTAATTGTAAGCTGTTAGTTTATTTGTTTGCAATTTTTTAGATATAATTACATTTATAATTTATATTTATATATATGTTTTATTTTTGTGGTTTTTTTTTTAAATTCTACAATTGGTTTCAGTAATTTCTGAGATGGGCGGAACGCATTGAGGATTTTACGGCAAGAACTCCGGCGTGCTGTCATTAAGTCTTGCATAAAGAGCTATATTGTTCGATAGCTAGCTGTAACTAAAAACCCTAGGGTTAACGCGCCTGTGAACAAAACCAGATGTGAAACACTGCCTGTAACACTTGACCAACGATTGTTTATTTACTTTTTTAGTTAAAAGATTAAGTGGCTATATTGGTTGACGTAATATATGACAACGGGGGACCCAATGTTAAAAGATTAAGTGGCTATATTGGTTGACTGCAACATATGACAACGGGGGACCCAATGTTAAAAGATTAAGTGGCTATATTGGTTGACTGCAACATATGACAACGGGGGACCCAATGTTAAAAGATTAAGTGGCTATATTGGTTGACTGCAACATATGACAACGGGGGACCCAATGTTAAAAGATTAGGTGGCTATATTGGTTGACTGCAACATATGACAACGGGGACCCGATGTTAAAAGATTAAGTGGCTATATTGGTTTACTGCAACATATGACAACGGGGGACCCAATGTTAAAAGATTAAGTGGCAATATTGGTTGACTGCAACATATGACAACGGGGGACCCAATGTTAAAAGATTAAGTGGCTATATTGGTTGACTGCAACATATGACAACGGGGGACCCAATGTTAAAAGATTAAGTGGCTATATTGGTTGACTGCAACATATGACAACGGGGGACCCAATGTTAAAAGATTAAGTGGCTATATTGGTTGACTGCAACATATAACAACGGGGGACCACATGTTAAAAGATTAAGTGGCTATATTGGTTGACTGCAACATATAACAACGGGGGACCACATGTTAAAAGATTAAGTGGCTATATTGGTTGACTGCAACATATGACAACGGGGGACCACATGTTAAAAGATTAAGTGGCTATATTGGTTGACTGCAACATATGACAACGGGGGACCACATGTTAAAAGGATGACAGTATGTAGTGAACAAGTAGAAAACATTTTATTTATTATAATTAATCAAAGACCCTCCTATTCCCACCGTTTGTTGATGTGCATGGACAATCAATTGTAATTTTAACTGCAAGTTGTCCTGTCGATGATCAGTGTTCAAACAAGGTACTGCAAGTAGAACTCGGCTAACCTAGTTACACATCTAAATGTATACACGGTCACAGTCATCCGCTAATTTAGCTACACATCTACCGGTACATAAGATAACAGTCCACTAGGCTTACCTAGCTACCCATCTACATGTACACATGGTAACAGTCTAATCCGCTAATTTGCTACACATTTACAGGTACATAAGTTAACAGTCCACTAGGCTTACCTAGTTACACATCTAAATGTATACACGGTCACAGTCTAATCCGCTAATTTAGCTACACATCTACAGGTACATAAGATAACAGTCCACTAGGCTTACCTAGTTAACCATCTACATGTACACACTGTACCAGTCTAATCCGCTAATTTAGCTACACATCTACAGGCACATAAGATAACAGTCCACTAGGCTTACCTAGCTACCCATCTACATGTACACATGGTAACAGTCTAATCCGCTAATTTGCTACACATTTACAGGTACATAAGATAACAGTCCAATAGGCTTACCTAGTTACACATCTAAATGTATACACGGTCACAGTATAATCCGCTAATTTAGCTACACATCTGCAGGTACATAAGATAACAGTCCACTAGGCTTACCTAGCTACCCATCTACATGTACACATGGTAACAGTCTAATCCGCTAATTTGCTACACATTTACAGGTACATAAGATAACAGTCCACTAGGCTTACCTAGTTACACATCTACATGTACACACGGTAACAGTCTAATCCGCTAATTTAGCTACACATCTACAGGTACATAAGATAACAGTCCACAAGCCTTACCTAGCTACCCATCTACATGTACACATGGTAACAGTCTAATCCGCTAATTTGCTACACATTTACAGGTACATAAGATAACAGTCCACTAGGCTTACCTAGTTAACCATCTACATGTACACACGGTAACAGTCTAATCCGCTAATTTAGCTACACATCTACATGTACATAAGATAACAGTCCACTAGGCTAACCTAACTACACATCTGCAAATACAAGGGGTAACAGAGCACTCGGCTATCTTAGCTACCCGTATACAGGTACACACGGTAAAATTCCACTGGGCTAACGTACCTAAATAGCGATACACACGGTAATAGTGCGCACTGCTTGCCTAGTCACACATCTACAGGTACACAAGGTATCATATCACTACAAATATGGTTCACAGTTCGATACAGTAACAGTGCACTGGTGTAACTAAGAAACACGTGTATAGGTACATAAGGTAACATTCGGCTCGGCTAACCTATCAATACATCTGCTATTACCATGTGTATCGCTATTTAGGTACG